>JAASFW010000570.1:0-15495 GCA_023334005.1 Globisporangium orthogonon
CCTCGCGTAAGCTGTCTCGGCTCGCATGCCGACAGCGTGTGAAGCAGGAAACAGATAACAGGGCGGCAGGTGTGGATGCTCTGGAGCTGCTCGCCTCCTAGCAGCTGCCTGACACACGGACTATGGCTCTCCCAGGCCGGGCCTTGACTCCCGGAGGAGACAAGACCCGGTGAAGGAGTGCGCTCGCTCGCATCGATCTCTTTCCCGGAAAGGCGTACGCGTCACTCACTGAAGAACGGCGCGGGACTTTCTCTGTCATGGCTGGTCTCGAGACTGCCAGTATTGTCGGGCCTGCACGAGTGCAGGCTACGCCTTGCGTGTCAACGAGAAGAAAGCGCATCAGACGTCGAAAGTCGAAAGCAGCGCTTTGCTGCCGACTTCTCGTCCAGAGAGGAAGGTAATGTGGCGATAAGATCGAGAAGGGTGGTGTGGCGAAGAGCGAGCAGCTCGGAAGCAAGATGCAAACGCGAGCGAGTTCCGAGTGCTCGAGTACCTCGGGTTCGCTCGATCTTGCATTTTCATTGGCCAAGACAATGTGGCCACTCTCTAAAGTGCGAAGTATGGCATACTGGAATCAAGCTACATCCAAACAGAATATTTCCACCAAGATAATCGAGACGCACGAAGACACGTCATGTCGAGGGATCCGTAAAAACGACTCATGTTGAAGCGCGTAATTACAGGGCATCTTTTTATGGCCCACTTTCATACATGCTTCGAGGGCTCTTTTTGTTTGCTATTAAGCATGCCAGTTTGAGTATATCAAGAGGAACACTGCTATACAACACAGCCGATATGCAAACTAAATGATTTGCAGGTATTAACATCCGCGAGAATCACATAACGCTGGCACTCACGCCAGGTTGAGCCTGTCGTGACGCGCTGCTGTTCACACATCCAAAAACCTGTCGTGAAGCGCACCCGCACCGACGGAATCGTCCGCTCACTCGCGCTCTCACCCGCCACTCGCCACCCGCCACTCGCGCTCCAGCTTTTTCTCTCTTTCTCTCGCTTGTCGCACATGTGGCGCCGCTCGACGCTCGCGCTCCAGCGCGCGACGCAGCTGCGCGCCGCTTCCGCGCGTCCGCGCCGATGGCTCTCGACGCTGTCGGAGGAGGAGCAGGAGCTCATGAACGAGCCGCGCGAGGGAATGGACTACGACGTGCTCCTTGTGCGTGCGCTAGCGTTCGATAAATAGTGAATGTGATCGAATGACCGCATACTTACCCGGGGAAAACGCGATCTCCTTAGGTCGGCGCCGGCCCAGCAAGCCTCGCGGCGGCAATCCGGCTCAAGCAGCTCTCGGCCGAGCGTGGCACGGACCTCTCGGTGTGCATCGTGGAGAAGGGCGCGGAGGTCGGGAGCCACATTGTGTCGGGCAATGTGTTCGAGCCGCGCGCGCTCGACGAGTTGCTGCCGGACTGGAAGGAACTCGACGCGCCGATCCGCACGCCCGTGACCGACGACGCGTTCCTCTTCCTCTCGGAGGCCAAGAGTCTCCGGCTGCCCAACTTCTTGCTGCCGCCCGAGCAGGTGCGCGGCTGTGGCTCATTGCTGCTGCACGCGTATCATACATACTAAAAGATCACTCACATGTTGTATTTTGTGATCCATTCTGCAGCACAACCACGGCAACTACATCATCAGCCTGAGCCAGCTCACGCGCTGGCTTGGCGCGCAGGCAGAGGAGGCGGGTGTGGAGATCTACGCGGGTTTCTCGGCGTCTGAGGTGCTCTACGGCGCCGACGGCGCCGTGAAGGGCATCGCGACGCGCGACGTCGGTATCGGGAAAGATGGCAAGCCCAAGAGCACGTTCGCACGCGGCATGGAGCTGCGCGGGCGCGTGACGCTCTTCGGCGAGGGCTGCCGCGGCTCGTGCAGTGAGGAGATCATGAAGAAGTTCAACCTGCGCGAGGGCGTGCAGCCGCAGACGTACGGATTGGGCGTCAAGGAGGTTTGGCGCGTCCCCAAGGACAAGCACCGACCCGGCTATGTGCAGCACACTCTTGGCTGGCCGCTGCAGAGCACGGCCATGGAGAAGACGTTCGGCGGGTCGTTCATGTACCACATGGAGGATGATCTCGTGCAGGTTGGCATAGTCGTGGGCCTGGACTACGAAAACCCGTACCTGAATCCGTACGAGGAGTTCCAGCGCTTCAAGAACCACCCGGTGATTCGGGAGCAGCTTGAGGGCGGCGAGTGTGTGGCGTACGGTGCGCGCTGCCTGAACGAAGGCGGGTACCACGCGATCCCCAAGCTGTCGTTCCCGGGCGGCGCGCTCATCGGGTGCTCGGCGGGTTTCTTGAACGGCGTCAAGATCAAGGGCACGCACACGGCGATGAAGTCGGGCATGCTCGCGGCGGAGGCGGCGTATGAGGCGCTTACCGCGTCGGGCGCAGAGCCTGTCGCAAGCACGGGCGAGATCAACCCGGAGGAACCGGCTGCGGACATCTCGAGCTACGAGAGCGCGGTGGAGAACTCGTGGATCGCGGAGGAGCTCAAGCGCGTGCGCAACGTGCACGCCGGCTTCCACTGGGGGACGCTCCCTGGGCTGCTCTACGCTGGTCTCAACGCGTTCGTGCTCAAGGGCAAGGAGCCGTGGACGATCCCGAACACGGTGACGGACGCGGCCAAGACGCGGCCCGCGAAGGAGTTCACGCCGATCGAGTACCCCAAGCCTGACGGCAAGCTCACGTTTGATCTACTCTCGAACCTGCAGCGCAGCGGCACGAACCACAACCACGACCAGCCGGCGCACCTGCGCATCAAGGTGGAGCACGCGGCGGTGCCGTCGAGTGAGTCGTTCCCAGTGTACGCGGGACCGGAGCAGCGCTTCTGCCCCGCGAAGGTGTACGAGTACACGGATGGCAGCGAGGCGAACGGTGTGCCGCAGCTCGTGATCAACGCGCAGAACTGCGTGCACTGCAAGTGCTGTTCGATCAAGATGCCGAAGGAGTACATCAACTGGACGGTGCCCGAGGGCGGCGGCGGCCCCGCCTACGAGCTTATGTAAACGCCAAGCATGAAGCGCAGCAGCAAAGAGATCCGCCTCCGTTTAAGCACAAGCAAGCACACGTATGTATTACCATTACTGCCGCTGTATGTCCAGCAAGTCTGTTGATCTGACCTTTGTTCCTCGGTTCCTTCCTTCGTTCGTACATTCGGCATCCAGCGGCGCTCGCTGCTCACGACAACGGATCCACCTGGCACGCCTCGCAGAATTTGTCCGGCACGGCGACGACTGTCTCGGTCGACTGGATCGTGTCGAACGCCAGGGGCTTGAGGTGGCTCTGCATCCGCGTATACGTGGCCTCGTCGATCGCTTCGTACGGCATCTGCGCGTACGCCCCCAGCGGCAGCTTCGGCAGCAGACTGATGCCCTTGAGCTGGTATTGGAAGAACTCGAGCGCGTGCGCGAGCTGCGGCCCCTCCCGCTCCGGGTCGAACGTCACGGTGCAGCTCACCTGGTTGTCTGCCCAGTAGCGCTGCAAGAAGCTCGCGAGCGCCATCTGCTCCCACGCCGAGACTTCTCCAAGCGTGCGCACGCCCTTTCCTACGTCTACTGGGATCGACACCACGAGCGTCGACTCGGGCGCCTCCACCGCTGGCTCGAGGTCGTACCCAGCGCGTTTGAGTGCCGGCACTAAGTCCGAATGGACGTCGAGCCGCATGCGGCGGATGTAGAAGCGGCTCTCCGGGTAGTGCATCCCGGGCGTCGCGCCGGCGAGCAGCGACACCGTGCCGCTTGGCTTCACCGACGTCGTCTTGATTGACCTCGGGATCGCGAACGCGCCGGAGAACTCTTCGTCGTACTGCTGGATCGCGTTGTAGCCGCGGTCGCACCAGCGCTGGAGCTCGTGGAGCCCGAACTTGGAGATGAACTGGGTCACGCCCGACATGCTGCAGCCGACACGCCGGTTACGCAGCATCACGCGGTTCGTGCGCGGCCAGTGAGTCTGCCCGAGCGTCACGGTCTTCGCGTATAGATACGCGAAGCGCAGGGTCTCCAGGTAGTCATCCAAGCTCGTGTGCGCCGCAGGGAATGTCTCGACGAGACAGCACATCTCGTACGACTCGAGCGTCTGCTCAAGACAAGGGTTCCCGCCAGCGGCGTGCCGGTCGCGATCGTCCGGCACGCCGTTCATCCGACCAAAGTGGCGCATGTTGTCGAGCCACGCGAAGCCCGGTTCGCCATTCTTGATAATGCGCTCCGTGATCGGTGCATAGTCCATGCCGAGATCGGCAAAGATGCTGTTGTTCGACGTCCAGCCGAACGCGGCGCGCTCCGGGTGCTTCTCGTAGTCCTTCAGCTCGACGTACTCGGGGTCGCGGTAGTCGCCGAACGCGATTTCAGCCGTGCGGCGCACGTTCCCAGACACCACGCACACGCCGATGTGGTTCATGAGGTCGACGATGCTGCGCGCAGTGAGGGGCTTCCCGACCTCACTGGCGAGCAGTGCCGCAATCGTGGCATGCAGGTTCATGAGCGAGGTCGGGCCGGAGCTGACCCCGCCGAAGCCGCGGATCGGCGCTCCAGCCGGTCGGATGAGCGAGTAGTCGAACTCGGGGCGCGGTTGTCCGAGGAAGTACGCGTTAAGCAGGCGCCGCACGGACTCGATCCACCCTTCGCGCGAGTCAGGAATCTGGTATCGAGCGCTGGCGCTCCCCGCTGCGCTCGGCGCCTGGACCGTGAGGTGGTGCCCACCTTTTGTGTCGAAGCCGACGCCGACGCCGAGCATCGCCGCATCCATGAGGAAGCAGAAGGGCTCGGCGGGCGACGCTAGCTCTTGGAGATCGTCGGTCGACACGAACGCGCAGTTGTTGAGCGCGGCGAAGAGCCGGCGGTCCTCCGTGATCGGCGAGCCCATGGCCCAGAGGCCGCGGCCCGGCGGCAGGAACTTCATCTCGAAAATGCGCGCGTACATCTGTTGCGCGAGCGCGGCGGCGTGACGCTCATCCCATCCGAGCTCGCGTTCGCGCAACCAGCGCGCCTGCATGCAGAACGTGCCGTTCACGACGCGCTCAACGGTCTCGAACCACTTTTCCTTGACGCCGTCGCGCTTAACGCGCGAGTACGTGCGCATGTACACGAGCTCGCCGAGCCCGTTGAAGCCGAACGGCGGCGGGCGGGCCGCGAAACTCGCCACGAAGCTGCTTGCGTGTGCGTGCGTGAGAGCGAGTTATCAGCACATCTCAAGCTCAACGCCGACCGATTGTACGCACGCACCTCTTGTCGAGCGCGAACGGCGCGTCGGCGACGTCTGCGGCTGAAGTTGTCATGCAAGCGGTTGTTGCGATCGATGCGAGTAAATTGCGTTGTGCGTTGCAGCGCAGCCACTGCAGCCGAGTGCTCTGCTTGATACCGTCATGCAACTTGATACCTCGCTGCAGTAGCTCGATGCTTTGCAGCCGCGCGCGGCGCGCGACGTCTCTCGCGCTGCATGCGAGGAGCATCTGGCACTCGTTCAGGATCCTGAACTTCGCAGGACAGTGGACACACCGAATAGTAGACTCGCTGGTCTTCTATTTGGTACCAATTTCATAAAAGCTACGACGCGGTTTCCGCTAAATTCCGATGGAGTTTCCGCTAAATTCCGATCCGGACTCTGCTGAAAGAAACGAATTGCAATCAAAAAAGATGAAAACGATAACGGCGCGCTTACAGCCCAGTCCGTACGCGTCGTCGTCGTCGTCGTCGTCGTCGTCGTCGTCGTCGTCGCCGCCGCCGCCGCCAGCAGTAGCAGCAGCAGCAGCAGGCGACGACGCGGTAGCAGCAGAAACGGCCGACGACACGGCAGGTGATGGCGTGGCAGGTGACGCACTCCCCACTCCCCTACCCGCCGTCGATGGCAGCGCCACCGACACCATCGCGCGCCGCACGCGCACACAGCTCTCGCTCGTGGACGTGGCCATCGACGCGCTCGAGTCGCGGCTGCCGGACATCGTCGAGCCTGTGCGGATGCAATCAACCTGATGCAAGCTGATGCATATTACTGCATACTCAGTGCGTGGCGTTGCATATGTACGTACGCACGCACTTTCAGATCCTGGGCGACGACGAGCCGGACAGCGAGTACCAGCGGTTCCTGTCGTCGCTGCTGCCGCACGAGCAGGAGAACCTGTCATTTCTGGACGAGGAGGACGACGAGTACCAGCCGGAAGAAGATGATGACGGAGACGAGGAAGACGACGAAGACACCGCGCACCCGCGCGAGCGCCGCGTGGCCGTCAGGATCTCCAAGAAGGAGCTCACGGAGTTGCTTTGGGACTCAACACGGCTCGGGCTGCCGCTTCCACTGCCTGGCGGCCCTCGCACCACTGCAGATGGGCTCCCACTCTTTGCTGGTGCTGTAGTAGACGGCGGTGTGGTCGTCGGAAAGAACACCGAGGCCACTGGAAGCGGTGGTGGCGATGTCAGCTTGCCGCCGCCCTCAGCAGCGAACGCGCTGGGGACGATGCTGTTCCCACCACCGCAAGTGCGGGTGCCGGCGCCCGCGTGGCTCCCGCGGCGTCCGAACGATGCTGGCGGCGTGCAGATCCCGTCGTCAGTGCACGAGCTGCACGGCTCGATCTCGCAGGAGCAGTGCGTCCACTTGGCATCTCAGATGCACAAGCACTTCCAGCTTTTGCTGCAGAGCTTCCACATGTTTGCGGTGTCAGTGAGTGAGGGTGATAGCGGTGGAGGGACGCTAAACGAGGAAGAAACGGAGAGTCTGCGGCGCCGGAAGCGTGAGGCGATGCACGAGTGCAAACGAATGATGAAGGAGCTGCAGGCGCGCGGCGAAAAGGCGCAGCAGTTCAAAGGCGAGCTGCTCGCGAAGCTCAACTCGAATGGTGGGGCGACGGCGGGGTTGCAAGAGGACACCGGCGCCTCTCGCCGAGTCACGCGATCGGTCACAGCTGCGCACGCTGCTGTATCCCATCCATCCATGTTCGAGCTCGTCGGGTCACAGTCCCTGGACGACCTCACGAGCAAGCTCGCCGAGAGCTGCTCGCTGCAGGACCGGAACAGGGCGATCCAGGAGCAGATGCTCGAGATCGACAAGCACCTGCTTGGCACGAAGAAGAAGAACCCGAAGAAGCCGTTCACGCACGCGGAAGACAACTTGCTCGCCCACGGCGCGAAGCGCTTCGCGCTGCATCCGGACTCGTGGGCACAGATCGAGAAGCACTTCCTCCCTGGGAAGAGCACCGCCGTGATCCAGCGCCGATACCGCTACCTCACGAGCAACAAGACGGGCATGAGCGCCGTGAAGGAGTACCACGCGCAATTCCCGAAGCGGCGAGACGCATCGTGGATTCTGGAGGAAGACCTGCGCATTGCGCGCGGGATGGTCGAGTATCACAACGACAACCGGCGGTTCGCGCGGGTGGGGCTGAACTACCTGCCGCATCGCAGCCGCCTCGAGATCCGGAAGCGCTGGGAGCGCATCCGTCTCAAGTTCTACGAGGAAATCGCGGAACAGAACCCCTCAATTGACGACAGCTCGATCGACTTTGCTGTGCTCGTGAAAGATCTGCTCGAAGACAAGCTGCGAGCGCAGGTGAAGCAGCAGAGCTTGGAGCTGATGGAGCACGACGCGGAGTCGGACTCTGCGATGAAGCACGAAGGTGCTGAGCCGCCTGCTGTGGACGACGCGTCCTCGTCGAAGCGACGGCAGAATCGCCTACTCCCAGGAACCTCAAGCGCGTGCACGACCAAGCATCTGCACCCGGCACTGTTCTTCACGTCTTGGGCGCTGATCAACCCCGCAAGTTTGCTGAGCAAAACCTGCGAGCATAACCTGCCGTCGTTCGTCGAAGAGATGTCAGCACTCAAGTACGAGGACAAAGCTGGAAACGAAGCGTCTCCGAGCACAACAGTCTCAGCGACGGAGAATCAGGATACGAATCGGAACCCACTGGGCACTGTCGATCCAAACCCGCTGCTTACTGGCGACTTTGCCACTGCAGGTGTCGGTCCTGCTATAAGCTTCCCAGACGACAGCGAAGTAGCTAGACTAGCAAACGCCGCTTTGGCCGCGGGTGGGTCTTGGGCGGGGAATCTAGTCAGTAAGGAACCTTCGCCGAGCGCCGTTGAGCCGAACGAGTCCGAGCCGTCGACAGCAAACACCTCGGCGGTGCTCGAAGACGACGAGGACGACGACAGCGACTACGAGCACGACGAACTCGTGTCGTCCGATGCAGAGCAGGACAGCGACTCAGACGAGTTCGAGCAGCTGGAGCTGTCGGATGACGAGGAAGACGACGATGAGGAAGCGGACGAAGAAGAAGAGGAAGATGACGAGGAAGACGGAGACGATGATTTCGACTACGAGGAGCTTGGTATCAGTGTCGACGATGACGACGAGGATGAAGAGGAAGTGGAAGGGTCAGAAGACGCGAACGACTCATTATCCACTGCTGCTGGAGAAGCCTCGGCTCCTAATACCCCCCTACTCTCGCAAACGGAGCACAGTGCGGTAGTCTCACACACGAAAGCAGCGGATAGTACCCCAGCGACACACCTACAGCAGTCGCAGCAGCTGCAATCTCCATCTCTCCCTCCGCTCCGTCACACTCTGCGGCTGCGAAACCTCCTGAATCCGGACAATGAGCACACGAAGCGCGCGCTGGAGGCGTTGGAACGGCGTATCGTCGGGAAGAGTCTGCAGGATATCCTCGTGAAGCCTCCCGCCGCTCGTCCGGCGGGCAAGCGACGGATCATGTCGAGCGTCTTGACTCAGAACGCACAGGACAAGGAGACGCTCTGTTCCGAGCAAGCAGAGGCTTCAGCCCCAAGTGTGCGTCCTGTCCCTCCTCCAAGCAGCAGCGGAGCTGACACTGCTCTGCTTGACATCGATCTTGGTGCCGACGAAGTGCTGAGTCCACCGAGCAGCGGCGACAGCGACGATGCCGACGACGACAACGACTTCGAGCGCGAGGAGCTCCTGGACGGCAGTTCCGACGAGGAGACAGTCGCCAGCAGGTTGCCACCGCAGGAGCAGCGCGAGCCCTGGCACCCGAACAAGAAGATCAAACTCGAGCGCTCGGCCGCGTGCAGCGCGTGCAGGCGCTCCGAGTCATGCAACTGCGGCAGTCGACGCGTGGAGCAGCTGCTGCGGCGCATGCGACCTGGACAACAGTGAGACGAGGGAAGACCGCCATCGTGCTCACGCTTGCGTATATACGTATGTAACATTAAGTTAATGAAGTCGAGCGTGTCGTTCGTCACATGTTGAGCGTGGGCGAGAGGAAGCTGTTCGCACGCGCCTTCCGTCTCCGCTTGGAGTTGCTACCGCCATCTTCCAGCTTAGTCGTCGTCGCTTTCACTCTCGGCTTCTTCGCCTTCGGCTTCTTCGCCTGTTTGTGGCCACCACCAGCAGCGACCTGGCTACTACTCTGCTGGCTGAACGCGCTCTGCGAGAGGCTCTGGAGCAACCGCAGGTCGTCGTCGTCGTCGCCGTCGTTGGGTTGCGAGAGCGTGTTCCCCAGTCGCCGTCCGAGCAGCAGGTCGGCCGTGTCCTCGTCGCGCTCGAGCGAGGGAGCTCCGCCGCGGCGCAGCGCCAGCCGCGCCTGCATGACTCCATTAAAGCGGTTCTCTGGGTCCAGCGCGCCGCTCACGACGGCGTCCACCGCTGCGTCTGCTGCCTCGGCGGTTGCGAACGTGAGGAACATGAAGCCCTCGGCCGACATGTCGGCGAAGTCGTGGTGGATCTGCTCGTGTATCACGCTGTGTTTAGTGGAGAGAGCGGGATGTCGAGAGCGACGTTGTGGTGGGCGTTCACAGCACCTGCACGGAGAGCAGCTCGCCGATCGGCCGGAAGAGCTCGCGCACAGGCTCCTCGCCCACGCATAGCCCTGGCGGCACGCGGCCGAGCCACACGCGCACGCCGTCGGCGTCACTCATTTCGGATAGTTATCAGCGAGAAGAGGAAAAAGAAAACCATTGGCCAGCAACAGTTCTTGGACGACTCGATAGAGAATGGCGAGCATGAAGAGAGATGTGGAGTTCCACTCGCACGACTTCGAGTGGGAGGACCTCGCGCGTGTGTGCAGAGAGCAAGTCGAGCGGACGGAGGATGCTATGGGCGAAGAGAGCGAGGGAGATGGTGACGACCAGCAGCAGCAGCTCGCGCAGCTTGCCAAGGACAAGTGGGAGATCTTCCACCAGCTCAACAACGGTGCGCTCGATCGTCCTGCTTGCCGGCAGTGGCAACTGCACTACAGCAGTGCGTGCGCCGATGGCGAAACTGAGTGTGCTGGACTGCGATCCATGCGAACAGGGAAGGCGTACAAGCCGCGCAACTACCTCGTGAAGGAGTTTCCCGAGCTCCTCAGCATGGTGCGTCGTCGAATACGAACGGCTCTTAGTGCTACATGCGGATGGTGGAGTGCTCGCTAACACGTACGAACCACCGTCCTCTTCGCAGGACAAAGAAGAGATTCAGTTGCTGGAGCTGGGCTGTGGCTACGGCAGCGCCGTCTTCCCAATCCTGGACGAGTGTCCCAAGGTGCGCGCGCAAGTGTGCGACTTTAGCGCGCACGCGATCGCTGTCTTGCAGCAGAACCCGCACTTCGATCCGAGACGCTGCCGCGCATTCGTGTGCGACATCGCGCGTGAAGAACTTAGCGGAGTCGAGCCGGGTTCGATCGATGTTGTGCTCCTGGTGTTCGTGCTGTCGGCGCTACCGCCAGCGTCGTTCGCGACGACATTGCGGAAGGTGTTTGAGGCGCTCCGACCAGGCGGGATCGTGTGCTTTCGCGACTACGGACTCTACGATCTCGCGATGATGCGCAATGCCAAGCGACTCTCGGCGTCGCTCTACTACCGGAGTGACGGCACCCTCGCCTACTTCTTCTCGAAAGATGATCTCGTCGAGTACTTTGAGCGCCAGTGCGGCTTCAAGCCGCTCGAGAGCGAGTACTGCACCGTGCGCCTCACGAACCGCAAAAAAGGCGTCACGATGGACCGCGTGTGGCTCCACGCCAAGTTCCAGAAGCCATGATCAGCTTGGTCGGCTCCCAGGAACTTGGCGTGAAGCCCTACGCGTCCACGGTAGGCCATCTGTGTCGGTGCCAATGCATCGGAATGATTTGTTGTCACAATGTTGTCAACTGGTGGTGTGTCTTGTCTCGAGGCTATTCTTGACATTTGTCGTCGACAAGAACGAAAGCCGTGCTCGCGCTCGTGCTCGTACTCGCGACGTCACAGCTACTCAGTGTCGTTGTAAACGCATCGGGGTCAGTTTGAGAGAGCAAGAAGCACGCTGGAGTGATACCCAGCAGCGATGATGTCGCCAGAGGCGTTCGATCGCACGGACAAGCGGCGCGTGACCGATGTCATCCGCGTGGCAGTCGAGCGCCGAGGAGTGATCGGCTTCATCGATGTCAACGATACGATGAGTCTGCTGGACGCCCGCGCACTGATCCGCGAGAATGTCGAGAATGCACCTGGCGACTTCCAGTTCGTGCTCGAGGATGGAACACCGGTCAGTGCGCGCCAAGAGAGCTCACAAAAAATCTCGCATTTCTACCCGTGTGTCAAGATCCGCGAAAGCAGCAGCAACAGAAGAAGAAGCAGTACGGGCGATTCGGTCTCTGCAGCTCCTGACACCAACACAGGTGATGAGGCGCGAAGTGAAGGCATGTCAAGCGGGGCGACAGAGAAGATCATAGTCCAGTATGCTTCCGGCGGCGAGTTTTCGGTGTGGATCTCGGAAGAGTACACATTCCAGCAGCTTCGCCGCGATGCGTCTCGATACTGGAGCCTCAATCCGAGTCAAGTGGCGTTAACTGACGCAGACGGGTGCCTGTGGCCAGAGCAGGCGAGGATTCTGTCGGTGATGCGCATCGAGGAACTTCATCGCAAGAAAGTGGTGCTAGAGCACAAGAACGGACTGCGAACCAAGCACCTCGCTCGTACTCAATCTCCATCACTGGCAAAGACTTCTCCGTACCGACAGTTGTCATTGAAGGGAGAAGGCTTTGGCAGTGGGTCTCCAAGAAGAGCACTGCCACAAGGCGAGGGATCCTCATGCTCCGGTTCACCTGCACGAGAGTCGTCCTCGGTGCTGCTGAACCCGGTGGAAGAGCTCTGGCTGATCTTCACGTACTACTGCGTGAACGGCGACAGCCTGGAGCTCGAATGTATCAAGGCGCACCAGTTCAACAAGCTCCTTCGAGACGCGAAACTCTTTGGTGGGAGTCTTACACCAGCGATGGCAGACATTATTTACACGTCCGAGACGAAGGGCAAGCCGCAGGCGTCAGGAAAGATGAGCTATGACGAGTTCCTCAACGCTCTCATGAAAATATCAGCGACGAAACACAAGCAGGGCAGCAAACTCCCAGCTCGAGAGAGCCACGAAGAAGAGAGGCTATTCCAGAGACTCGTTATGGAGAGCATTCTGCCGCTCGCGTCTCGCTGGCCGACCCACATCTGGGACACGCACACGCAGCGACTGCGCCAACCCGAGATCGTGTCCTTCGTGTCAAAGTTCGCGGATCCGCTGCTCGAGATCTTCATGTTCTACGCCCGCAGCCACCTCGTGAGCGCTGCGAGCGGAACGAAGGAGTTCTACATGTCATACGCTGACTACCAGCGCTTCTTCAACGACTTTGCGTTCGCAAACCTCCAGCTCTCGAGCGTTGACGCGGCGCAGGTGTTCCTTGCAGCCTGCTCCAGCTCTCCGTTTCACGCCGCTTTCTCTAGCGGCGGATTGGATACCACGCAAGCGGCAAGCATAGACTCTACTATCGAAGCTAGCACAGCCTCGATCCTGCGCGTGTTGGAAGGCTTTGAAGGCGTCGTGACATACGCATTCCCGGAAACCCAGATCGGGCGTGTGTGCATGGGCGTGTCTGCGTTTCTTGACGCGCTCGGCCGAACAGGTCTCGTGGCTTTCTCCAAGATCAAGACGGTCAAGACGCTGCACTGCATCAAGGCGGTGTTCCACCATCTCAGCCGTGGCCTTACGCGTTCCAGGGTGCAGGAGATCTTGCGCAACCACAGCTCCACCTCGATTCACGCCACGAAGTTTTACTCTGGCACAGTCACATTCAACAACAAGTTCCTGGACATGTGGCGGTACGAAGGCTCGCCGGACTATCTTGCCGGGAGTAGCATCTACAACTATGGCGATTCAAGCGAGCCAGGATCTCCTGCAGCCGTAAGCAGAGAGACGTCGATGTCTGGACCCGGAGTGGCCTCGATTTGCATGAGTACGCTGGGAGGTGCTCCACTCAGTCCTGCTGCAAGCCCGTCGAGACGGCTCACGATGACATCGTCGATGTTTGAAGACCGAGTGATCTCGAGTGGCGTAGGACGAGGTCGCGAGGCTCTTGATCGTCTCGTTCGCAACGCTTTCCTTCGCAGCGCTGTCGATACAGTGAGCTCGACAGAAGGGCAACGAGGCAACACACGACCAAACGTTTCCGACTCGGAGAATGTGCGAGCAGCAGCCTCAGTGACTGTCGATCAAGAGGAGAGCGAGACTGCATCTGACGAGTCTGCTTCTGCCGGAGATGAGTCGCCATCATCGGGTACGAAAAGATCGGCATGGCATCAAGATTCCTCGCTTGGTGATTGTGGCGACGAGCTCGGTGCTAAGCTCGGATGCTCTCATGAAGACACTCCGCGAACTACGACTTCTGCAGGCGCGAAGGAAGAAGTGCTGGATCGCGACAATAGTACCTGCTGCGAGCCGAGTCGCTGTCACTCACCCACCAACTCGCATGCACAGATCCGCCCCGTGACTTCACACTCGCAATCGGTAAGCGGGTCTGCAGCTGCGTTTTCACATCTTCCAGTTCGCAGAGAGGACGAGCGCGCACTGTTCGAGAGTATTCTGCTGAAAGGCGGCGTTTTCAAGAAGTACGGCCAATGGGGCAACCCGCATCGGCGCTACGTATGGTGCTCGAGAGACTTTGACGCCGTGTTTTGGCGGCCACTTAATCGCAAGAACAGTCTCTCGAAAGAGGGCATCGCGGTCGCTGGCGTCATTGCTGTGCTGCCGGGCAACTCGACGCGGACGCGTTACGCGTTCATGAAGCATCTCTCAGACGGTACGTGGGTGGTAGCTTTGACACATCGCGGTGGTCCCCCGCTCCTCCAGCTGACGACTATGTTGCTTTGCATTCTCATGCACCAGAGAGATCGCTCTGTCGCTGTTTCTCAGTCGTCGCGGAGGATCGCCGGCTGGACCTCGAAGCCGACTCGGAAGCCACGCGAGACCTCTGGGTGAGCGCGTTCCTCTACCTCATAAAGGAGCACCGCCCTCGGCTGCTCGTCGCGTAGATGACAGGCAGCACGTCCACTGGGCGATCCACTCAGCGGGGCTGGACAAAGTCCGTGACGCTCGCGGCGTTCTTGCTCACAGGCTTTTCAAGATTTTCTATTATTTACGAGTATGCAGTTGGTTTCTCAGGATATCGCGATGACACCCACTGCTACATTTGGGAACCACAAGCTGGGATGGGTCGTCAGTTTTAGAATGTGAGAAAAAGAATAACCTTTCACGAGGGTTTTTGGAATTGCTTTGCTCTCTACTTTTTCCAATATCCACTTGGAGCGACATTCTATCTACCCAATATAATCGCCAAGTCTTGACTGTTACGCGCACGCTTT
Organism: Globisporangium orthogonon; assembly: GCA_023334005.1. Taxonomy (NCBI): domain Eukaryota; phylum Oomycota; class Peronosporomycetes; order Pythiales; family Pythiaceae; genus Globisporangium; species Globisporangium orthogonon. Next base: position 14,609 of record JAASFW010000570.1, read on the forward strand.
TGGCTCAAAACGGCATCCCCACGTAATAAACCGGGAATAATGGCCACAATAAAATAATGGTGCGACCGAAGACAGACAGTGAGTGCTTCGAGCCAACACAGCACCCACGAGACGGTTAAGACGTGACAACTATATTGGGTAAAGTAGAAGTGATTCCTGCTTGGTCGCATTTCAGACAGATTTAGAGCCGCTAAGTTTAGACTCCCACTGCTTTTTTTTACTGCGATTGACAACCCCAAAAGTGTTACAGCCCGCCAATCGAAGTCTCTCTTGTCAACATGATCTCGATGAGAGGCCGCAGTCTCCGACAACTTGCTCCCTGCCTCCCTTCCCTCTCATTCACACACTCGCACACTGACGGCGGATCTCGGCTATTAAACACAATATCGAATGCGAATGAACGGGCGTCCAATTGGAATGGCGCCACAGCCGCCGCCGGTGCCAGAGATCGAGGGCTACCTCAAGAAGCTCAAGCGCAAGACGAGTAACCTCAGCGGAAGCTGGAACAAGCGCTGGTTCTTCGTCGACCACAAGCGCCGAGAGTTCGGGTACGCCAAGACGAAGTCCCCCGGCGCACCTCGGAGTACGTTTCTCACCATGCTCGCGTGGCGTCGATGCGATGCGATGCAATACACTTGAAACTCACTTCTCGTTCGCATCTTGCTTTTGTCCTTCCCCCAGGCTCGATCTTCCTGAACGACATCACGGCAGTCGTTCAGTTTGATGACACGCATTTCCAGGTCGAGAGCCGCACGCGCAACTTCTTCCTCTGCGGCGACAGCAAGGCGTGCACGGCGTGCTGGGTCAAGAGCTTGGACGAGTATCGCAAGAGGGTGATCGAGTACGAGAGGGAGAAAGCCAAGTACGATGCGATGGTCGCGGCGGCG
>JAASFW010000571.1:0-15494 GCA_023334005.1 Globisporangium orthogonon
CCATGCTCACAACTTCACCACTCAACACAGGGACGAGCGAACCCAACTCTATAGCATAGTGTCACGTTAAAGCTGGACTGTTCCCTCTGGCAAGAGAAAAAGTCCGGCCTAACTTACAAACAAGTTGGTACATTTGCCCCCTCCCTACCGCTATCATGTGAGCGAACACCACTAGCCATGTGGCGTCGAGGAACTGGTTGCACTCGGCTGGAGTTGGTTGTCGAGTGCAGCTCTCCCGACGTAAACGAACGACGATCGTCGTCACCGCCCGCACACGCTGTCTCGCCGTTTGACACCTTCCTGTGCAGGCAGAAGAAGCGGCAGCAGTCCGCGTGTAGCCCCTTTACATTCGTCGCCGGCTCTACCTCAGTCCAGCCTGCGCATGTCAATCACCTCCGTCACGTTCCACCCAGACTCACGCTAGCCAAGAGACGAAAACCTGCTGCAGAATGAAGAAGTTGCTCCGCCAGTGTGCATACATTAGGCGAGCGAGAGCCGAGTTCTCGTAGTACTCGCACGCATACAAATCACGCTTGAATCGTGCAAGTGAGAGCTAGGCATCAGTGAAGAAGAAGAAGAGAAAGAAAAGGTGTTTCATGAAGCAGCATGAGCGGCAGCTAGGCATCAGTGCTCTGACTTCCACGCTGCCTGAGGTCGGAAGAGCATTGAAGTCAACACATTTCGCCTATGTAGACCGCACACACGAACGCCATTCTTTCAGCGCTGGTGCCAACCCGCAAGAATAGCGCGCCCGCCCGCACGCCATGACGCTTCAGCAGCGCGTGGACGCGCTCCAGAACAAGCTGCGCGAGACCTTCGAGGTCAAGTCCGGCTACAAGGACGACGTGAGCCAGCAGAAGCTGCTTGAACGCCACTTTAGGAGCTTCGACCACGACGGATCGGGCGTCATCGACTTCGATGAGTTCAGCCGCGCGATGGTCCAGCTCAACTTCGTCGGCGTGCAAGCCGAGGTCGAGGCACTCTTCGACCGCTTCGACGAGGACCTCAACGGCGTCATCTCGTACAGCGAGTTTGCCCAAGGTGTCTTTGGCTGCGGAGGGAAGGTGGTTAGAGCGGCAAACAGATCGTTGCTCGCGCGTATCCGCGCCAAGATCCTCGACGCCGGTGGCACGAACGGGATCCGTACACTCGGCGTGATCCTGCGACGCCTGGATCAAAATGGCAACGGGGTCCTCGAACTCGAGGTATGTTGAGAGGACGCAAGAGGATAGATGATGCGTCTGCTGTAGTGTCGGCATGCCGTTCATGACGCGAGCCTCCGTTGCTGCTTGGATCAGGAGTTCCAAGAGGGACTTGCGCAGCTTGGCATTAATAACAGCGACCCCGAGGAGCTCGAGCGCGTGTTTCGTTCGTTCGACGCGGATCGAAGCGGCAAGATCTCACTGGACGAACTGCTTCGCGGACTCCGGGTACGCCGACATCTTGCGTGCTAGTTGCATCTTTGGTTGCCGACCAAGCGTGGGTCTGCAGGGTCCTATGGCGAAGTGCCGGATCAAGATCGTGAAGCAGGCGTTTGCGCGCTTGGACACGTCCGGCGATGGCGTCGTGACGATAGACGAGGTTGAACGTCTGTACGACGCGTCACAGCACCCGGAGGTACTCGCTGGTCACATACAGCCGCGCGATGCCCTGCTCGAGTTCATACGCGTGTTCGAAGAGGCGACAAGCAAGGATGGCACCATCACGTGGCACGAGTTCTTGCAATACTACAAGGACCTGAGCGCCGGCATCGCGCACGACGGCGAGTTCGAGCTCATGGTGCGCAACGCGTGGCACCTCAGCGGCGGCAATGGCTGGAGCGCGAACTCGACGTGCCGGCGCGTGGTCGTGACGTTCCGTGACGGCTCACAGCGCGTGCTTGAGGTCGAGGACGACCTGGGCGTCCGCGCGATCGACACCCGGCAGATCCTTGAGAAGCTCGCAGCGCAGGGCTTCCGCGACGTCGTCGCCGTCTCGCCCGCAAAGTGAGTATTTGTCATGCATGCAGAAGTGTGCGATGGTGACTGCGAGCACGAGAACACACCCAGTGTGTGCATGCTATGCTACAGAATGCGTAGTAGATGATACCACTCGCTCACAAGTTTGACCTCGCATACAAGACGCATTGCTAGTCGGTGAATGTGCTGTCGAGCAGCTCAGCCTGTTCGCGAGCTTTTGTCCTCTCTACTTGCTGTTCTCTTCGAGCATCTTCTTGAGCGCCGAGTTCTGCTGCTGAACGTACTTGTCGGAGGCGGCACCGGCGTGTCGGATCTTGTCCTCCTGCGCGCACGCGCACACATACATATTCCATCATGGACTCTGAGAATCTCCTTTCTTCCCAAAGCTGCTGTGTGGCAGAAGTAAGTACCTCGAGCTGAAAGTTGGACTCGGCGCGGCGCTCCGTCCACTTCATGATGAAGTAGCCGCACACGACCGGCACGGAGAAGTAGACGACGCCCATGAACCGCTGGCCCGCGGGCGACAGCGGCACGCGCGTGGCGTGGATCTTCTTCTTGAGCCGCTCGTGGCGCGCGCTTAGCTCGCGCAGGAACTCCATCTCGCCTCTTTTTGTCACTTTTGGCTGTCAAAATCGGTCTCCAATCGCAATACTACAGTCGCCTACAAGCTCTCCCCAATTATTTCGTCGCTTACAGCAAGAGAATCCGGGAACTCATTCAAGATGCCGCAGCGATGGCCGGAGCGCTACTGCGCCGCCCCCGAGGCGCAGTGCGCGCGCACTGCCGCCGCGCAAGGTCGCTGATTGTTATATGGACAGTGCGTGCACATACTGTGCGAGATGCTGACGCTTGCGGGCGCGCCTTGTGCGCGGTCGATGGATGCAGCGCTGCAGCTGCTGCTGCTTGTGACAAGCACTTACCGCGCACGGCAGCTCATGACGGCGCGGCCGCCAAGACGCGCGAATGCGTCATTTAGCACGCTCCTCGCGCTGCATGCGCTACTGGCGATGGCGGCGGCGGGGCTCGCGGCGACTGCGTTGACGCTGCTGCTGCTACTTCGCTCGACGCGGCAGCTGCCACCCGCGCTGGTGCGCTCGCTTCCATGCCATACGACACGTGACAGCTGCCTGTCGAAAGGGTTTCTGACGAGAATGCGCTGCTACTGCTGCGTGCGACGTGCTAGCTGGTCACAAGCAGCCTCGACGCGGCCGCGTGGGCGGTGTACGCGTCGCTGCTGTGGCTGGAGCACAAGCGCGCGCGCGGCCGGCAGTCGGAGCCAGTGCTACTACTCGTGATCTTTGTTGCCATCTACGACCTGCTCGGCGTGCTCTACGACGACGACATTATGCCATCCACCTCTTCGCACCTAGCACGCATTGCTGCGATACATGTGGCGGTGGTGACTGCCGTCGCTGCGATTGGGGTGCTAAGGAAGTGGATCCACTGGCGCTCCTTCGAGTACGCGGCTCCACCGTCAGATACCTTCGAGGAGAAGCTACTCGCGCGAGAAGACGAGCGTCTCCCACGCTGTGGGCGGCAGCAAGCGACAAGTCCGCTTGACCGCGCAGGGTTCCTATCGCGGATCGCGTACTGGTGGATCTCTCCGTTCATTACGCTCGGTATCAGGCGTCGCTTTGAAGTGAGTGACGTGCCGGAGCTTCCGGCCCGGGACGCGACGGACACGGCGGCACGCGTGTTCAAGCGCGCGCTCGAGCACGAACTGCGCTCGCGCGCGCCGTCGTTCTTGCGCGTCACGCGACGTCTCTACGGCGCCGAGGTGCTGTTCTTTGCGGCCTGGTCGACACTGAACAAGCTGATCGGGCTTGCGAGCCCAGTGCTGATCAAGCTATTCCTCGACTGGGCGGACGAGAAAGAGCCGTCGCTGTCGAAAGGGTACTGGCTCGCGGCCGCGATGGTGGCGCGATCTGTGCTTGCGGCCGTGTCCGGCACGCAGTACTCGCTCGCTTGGAAGCGCTTCGACATCCGTGTGCGCGCAGGGGTCATCTCGGCGATCTATGACCGCTCCTTGTCGCTCTCGTCGTCTGCAAAGCGTCGATACGGTCTCGGACGCATCACCAACCTGATCTCCGTGGACCTCGGCCGGCTCGTGGGGATGCCTGGCACTGTGTTCGATATGTTCTTGATCCCGGCCGAGATCGTCATCGCACTCGTCCTGCTCAGTCGCGAGGTGTCGTACGCTTTTGTGGCGGGCGTGGCGGTGCTCGGCGTGATGCTGCCGATCCAGACGCTTCTGGGCGGAAAGATCCAGTCGGTTACGAAGAGCATGCTCAAGTTTCGTGACACGCGTGTGAATATCACTGCCGAGAGTTTGAAAGCCATCAAAGCGCTCAAGCTCTTGGCGTGGGTCGACGTGCAGCTCCAGAGAATGGACGCGTACCGGCAGCTCGAAATGGGTCGGCTTGCCGTGCGCAAGTACCTGGACGCGCTGTGCGTGTTCTTTTGGGCATCGACGCCCGTGATCGTGCAGACGTCGGTGTTTGCGGCCGTGGTTTACTCGGGCCACGATATCACGGCGGCGAACGCGTTCACTGCCGTATCGTTGCTCGACCGCCTCATCTTCCCCATGAACTACTTCCCGTGGATCATCAATGGATTTCTCGAGGCGCGCGTGTCGGCGTTGCGCATCCGCGAGTTCTTGTTTGTGAGTAGTGAGAGCGAGAGCTTCATCGCGCCGCATTCGTTGCCGCCAAGCAAAGTAAGCGCAGGAACAGAGCCACCGAAGAACGTGGTTGAGATCAGCGACTGCATCTTCACGTGGGGTCTGCAAGGCGACGACGAAAGCGATCATGCAAAGGAAGAAGACGACGCCAAGACGCCTTTGATGCACGCAACAGAGGAAACCGCATTGTCGGTACCTACTGCGAGTGCGTTCGAGCTGAGCATCGAGCACCTTTTCCTCAAGCAGAATCGCGATTACGTGGTGTGCGGACCTGTTGGCGCGGGCAAGTCGTCACTTCTACTGGCGCTGCTCGGCGAGATGCGGCGCCAAAGCGGCGAGTTCAGCGTTCTTCGACGTCGTGCGGCGTACGCGCCGCAGACGCCGTGGCTTTTCCGGGGTTCTGTGCGTCACAATATCACACTGTGTGATGAAGACACCCCAGAGCACGTCGACGAAGCGCTTTACCGTCACGTCTTGCAAGTATGCGAGCTTGAGCAGGACTTGCGAGAGAAGCCGCAGTTCGACCGCGCGCAAGTTGGCGAGAACGGCAGCAACTTTAGTGGTGGCCAGCGGCTGCGCATCAACCTTGCGCGCGCGCTTTATCAGCGCACGGGATTGTACTTGCTGGACGACCCATTCAGTGGATTAGATTCCCGAACAGCCACAAAGATTGTGAAGAACTGCTTTGGCTCCTCCGTGAGTCAGCGCGAGAAACTCTTCCCACAGGGCGCGACGGTGGTGCTAGTGACGCACTCACTTCAGCTCCTCGATCTTTTTCCGCGCGAAGTGGAGGTAATCGTGATGGAGAGCGGTGAAATCATCGAAAGCGGGTCCTATGAGGCACTCACTGCACCGGGATCGGCGACCAGGTTGGAAGCAATGGTCAGCGAGGCGAATCGTCAACGACAGAACGCGCAAAGCAACGCTGGTGACTCAGCCGAGATTGATGGGGGGAGTGAAATCGTCGACAGCAAGGTTGCATCCGATACAAGTGGTGAGAATCCCGTGTTGAATGAGGGCCATGGCGATATTGAAAAGGAGGATCACACGGAAGAGCATCGGGAATCTGGCGTGGTGAACCTCCGTGTGTGGAAGGCGTATGCATCGTCGATCGGCTGGCCACTCTCGCTCACGATTTTATTGTCGATTGTGGTGATGCAAGTGTCTCGCAACGGCTTGGACTGGTGGATTGGCGTGTACACGAACTCGCACAGCGTCTCGCCTCGGGTCTTCGCCGACACGCTGCTCTGGATCACGTTCGTGAACTGCACCGCAGTGTTCTTTCGTTCGTTCTTGTTCGCGTTCGGCGGGCTGAGCGCGGCGAGGAGCGTGTACGCGCGCCTCGTGATGTCCATCTTCAGTGCGGCGCTGAGTTTCTTCGATGCGACGCCAGTCGGCCGCATCTTGAACCGCCTGAGCGGGGACACATACTCGATCGACGAGTCGCTGCCTTTCATTCTTAACATTTTCCTCAAGGATCTCGCGGACGTTCTCGGCGCCCTCGTGATCCTCTTCTATGGCAACAAGTTTGTGCTGCTGCTCTTGGTGCCGCTGAGCGTGTTTTACTTCCGGCTGCAGCAACGATATCGCCCCGCGGCGCGTCATATCCGACGCCTCGACTCGGTCACACAGTCGCCGATCCTCAACATGTTCACTGAAACGCTGGAGGGACTGCACGTAATTCGGGCAGTGAAGCTGCAGCACGAGTACGCGGTTGCATACGGTCGATGCCTGAACCTGAGCCAGCGAATGTCGTTCCTCGGTGCGAACACTGGCGCGTGGTTCGGGATTCGCCTCGACATGCTCGGGGTCTGCGTGACGTCGTTCGTCGCGATCTCTGCTGTGGCCGAGTTCCACGTCACGGGGGCAGTCAACCCGGGCATCCTGGGTCTCACGCTCACGTACGCGCTGCCGATCGTCTCAAAGTTGAACGCAGTACTCGGGAGCTTCATCGACACGGAGCAGCAGATGATCGCAGTGGAGCGCGTGAAAGAGTACACGGATCTGCCGGACGAGGAGTCGGTGGTGTCGAACAGCAGAAAAGCGGCGCGACACGAAGTGTTGCATGCGCCAGCGACTTCTGTGTCGAGCGAGTGGCCCCGCCGAGGCGAGATCGAGGTCCTCAGCCTGACAGTGTCGTACACGGCCCCCGGAAGCGCTCGAAGTGTGACGGCGCTGTCGGGTATCAGCTGCAAAATCGGCGCCGGCGAGAAGGTTGGGGTGTGTGGCCGCACGGGCGCGGGCAAGAGTACTTTTTTGAACGCTATCTTCCGTGCAGTGATGTGGAAATGCGGGAGTGTCTTGGTGGACGGCGTGAACCTCGAGGCGCTCTCGTTGCGCGAGCTCCGATCCAAGCTGACGTACATTCCGCAGGAGATTGTGCTGTTCAGTGGTAGTATCCGCTCGAACTTGGATCCCGAAGATCGTTTCGAGGATCATTTGCTGTGGGCAGCGCTTGCGAAATGCGGGCTGGACACAGCCGTGGCGAAACTCGCACGCGGACTCGAGTCGCCAGTAGAGTCTGGCGACGCGACGCTGAGCAAAGGACAGAGCCAGCTGTTGTGCATCGCGCGCGCACTGCTTCGACCGTCGAAAGTGCTTTGCATCGACGAAGCCACCGCGTCGATCGACCTCGAGACCGAGCAGCTCGTTGCGAAGGTACTGGGTGTGTTTGTTTGTATCAAGTGACCTTCTCCCACTCGAGTGCTTATCTTTGTGTATCGTCTGCCTCGCAGACCATCGAGAAGGAGTTTGCTGGGTCGACGGTGGTGATCGTGGCACACCGCATCCAAACAATTATGGGCTGCCGCCGCGTTCTCGTGTTCGACCACGGCAAACTGGCGGAGACTGGGAGCCCGCGAGAACTAGCTGACGACCCGAGCAGCATGTTCCACGGACTCATCAATAGCGGGAGCGACGCGACACTGCTCTAACGCCTCACTTCGAGATGGTTGGAGTAATTGGTTTTGTGGAATGCATTATGCGTATGGGCTGGCGAGTACCACGCCTTTCTACTTCGTATCGGTGGGGGCAGTTGAAGGCGGGCTGATGGACTCTACTGAAGATGATGGTGGTGTTGTCGAGGACGCTGCTAGAGTCGAGTCAGTGGCCGCCTGTGCGTCAGGCGACAGAGTCTCGATCTCCGCTTTCTTCATCTCCTCTGTCTTGGCCGCCGCCGTGCGCTTTGATGGCCTTGGCGGCGGTTTATACAACTTGATCTTGTAGCGGATGATGCCGCGGATGAGGTCGTCGACGAACTTCGGGAGCCACTCCGAGTCCTCAAACTGTTGCATGTCGGTATGGTGAGAGAACGATTGCTCGAGTGCAAAAGAGTGAGTACACGGCACACCTTCTCGATCGCGCTCAAGAGCTGCTTGTGACCTCGGATGTTCGCCCAGTCGAGTGGAGCAAGCGCTGCCTGCAAACTCACAAGCGCACAAGCGTAGCACCAAACATCAGACCAAGTAGGCAGTCAGCACAGCCAGCCAGCCCAGTGAGAAATGCCCAACCAGCCAGCACGATGCATCCCCACTTACATCAAAGTCCCTGACGTACAAGTCGCGCGAGTCTCCAGCCTTGACGAGCGCGAGAGCAGCATCGATATGCCCAGCCCAGCACGCGAGATGGCTGCCGCCACGAGACAAAGGAAAGCGTCAGTAGTTGCTGTAACATGCCTGAAGCGAGTTTGACTCACAGAGGGAAGCTGCCATTCTGCAAGAGCAAGCATTTCACGCGGGCGCAGCAAGTCAGTCTTCCCACTGGTTGACTAGGAGCGACAGCCATCGCAAGCGAGAGCGAGCAGCTTACCTCGTCGAGGCAGCGCACACTCGCTCCGGCGCTAATGAGGTACTCGATTACGTCTCGCGAGCCTCCTTTTGCTGCCCTTCACGGTGGGTCATCGCTTTGAGAGGTGAGCAAGTCGACTACATGAGCACCGGAAGTGATAGAAGCGAGAGATTGTCGTGCACCCACCAGTGGAGCGGACTCTGTTGCATCTGATGACATGATCACAAGCAATATCTACCGGATGAAGCATTCGACGTATCCTCAATGTGACACAACGAGCATCGAACCAGCCAAGCACGTACATTCCAGGGGTCGAGCTTGCTATCCACCACGCTCACGTGCTCAATCTCGACGAGGTAGCGTACGCGGCGGATGTCGCCCTTCAGAGACGCCCAAAAGATGTCAGAGAGCGCAGCGTCGACGCTGCGAGAGCCAAAATACTTCTCCAGTGGCGATAGGTGCTGGCGGGTCTGCAGTACATGATATCGACGTCACACACACAAGATTCACAACCAGGTGCAGGAAGCGCAGCGCAGACCTGTGTGAGGATCCGGACTTGGACTGGTATGCGCTTGCGTGCAATGGCTCGCGCTTTGCGGATCTGCAGGCGGATGTTTGCCTTCTCGCGCTCGATAAACGTGGGCCTCGGCCGAGAACCAGAGGGTCCGTTCGGTGTCTTGGATCCTCCTCCTGCCTTCCCGACAGTACCGACACCTATCCCATCAGCAGAAGCCGCGGCATCACTCTCTTGCTGCTGTAACCTGGCTTCTTCCTCTTTCTCCAGCATCTCCTGGCGCTTCTGCACGCGCTCGCTCTTGGTCTTGATCTGCATCTGCAATAAGCGGGAAGAACCACGCATGCACACCATGTTGACTTCAGTGAGATCACCACAAGCCAACCTAGCGCAGAGTGTCAGCACCTTCTTCTTCGACTTCTTCCCCGGTGCTGCCGACGGAGTGGCGGGATCATTCGAAGCGGCCGCAGACTCTAGCTCAGCCGACTCCGAGGTCTCGACGTTGTCCGCCAGAGCAGTGAGGGTGCCAGCCACCTCGGTGCCTTCATCCCCAGCGTCGTACTCGTAGATATCTGCTGCAAGGGGAACGACCTCCTCGCCGTCCTCCTCGAAGTACGCGCTGGCATCGGGATCAGCACCTGTGACTGCGTAGTATTGTCCAGTAGCTTCATCCCAAGCGTAGCCTTCATATGAATACGGGTCTTTCGGGAATGGTTCTTCACCCTCCTCGGCCTCGCCCTCGCCCTGCTGCTGCTGCTCCGCGTAGTCATAGCCATAGTCGTAGAGATCCGCCTCATATTCGCCTTCTACCACGGCAGCTGCCGTGTCGTCGGCATCAGGCAAGGCGCTCTCGATATCAGTCTCCATTCGCGTCGCTTCGAGTTTGAACGTGTGAACTTACTTAGCACGACACAACACCCAAGTATCTGTCGATGTACATGCTCTAGGCGTGTGGCTGTATGTCGGCGGTCCGGATTGACCGTGGACTCGAACTTGACACCGACAATCGAATTGTCGACATCGAGCCCACCGCGTTCGATGTCGTGCGCAGCCACTTCTTCAACCAGTGCATGGAGACATTCGAGTCGTCGGCAGCGGCGCTGCGATGTTTGCTGATCTCGAACGAAATCGCAGCGATCGTAGAGAAGAGCAACCAGGTTGGCTCGATGCACACTGTCAGCAGCACACGATTCGAGACCGAGCCCAGACGATGACACCCGCGGTCACGAGCGATTGAGATGCAAAGGTTCCTAGCTTCTCGACGCATGGCGAAGGCACAAGAGCTGCTCGTCGAACGAGACCAAGCGATGCTTTCTCCGTGGTAGTGGACTGGAGCCGATCATTTCGGCGTGCAAAAGTACCGAGCTGAAAATTTACTTTGCAATCGCTCTCGGGGAGAAATGCCGCCAGCAGCACCAGCCCCAGCGCGGTGGTTCATCTGGGACCCACCGGGGCTCGTCATCGCAGCCTTCGCGTGGGGCGTCATGGGCGCGGCGCTCGCAGCGCTCTGGCTGAACGTCTCGCGCTGGCTCGGCGCGCTGTCGCCCTCGGGGCTGCTGCTCGGTCTCTGGTTCTCGGCGCTGCTCGGCATGTGCATGTGGTGCCACGCGGTGGTGATGACGACGGACCCGGGAGCGGTGCCTGCGCAGCTCACAGGCGTCGCGGCCGCCGACGCGGAGTCGGGCGACGAGTTTGAGGAGAGCGAGGTGGAGATTCCGCTCGCGGAGCTCGAGCGCCACGAGGACGATGGCTCGCTGCTGCTCTTCTGCGATGAGTGCGCCATCTATCGGCCAGCGCGGTGCGTGATAGTACGATGAATGGAGGGAAGTGGCGTGATGGGGAAAGCGAGAAGTCTGACAGTGTGCGACGCTGGAAGCAGGGCGGAGCACTGCAGCACGTGCGCGCGGTGCATTGTGCTGCACGACCACCACTGGTGCGTGTCCACACTGAAGAGCGAGCGCTTGCAAGATACTGATGATCACCACGGGTGGACGGTGCACGCAGCCCGTGGGTGAACAACTGCGTGGGTATCGGCAACCAGAAGGCGTTTCTGCTGCTGCTCGCGTACGCGACGGCGGCGAGCACGCACGCCGCGCTGTTCGTCGGCGCGCAGCTCGCGCTCTGCGCCAAGGGCGACCGCACGTGCGGACTGGGCGACGGCGAGCGGCCAGGCGCGCTCGGCGTGTGGGTGCTCGCGGGCGCGGGTGTGTTCGGACTCTTCTGCTCGCTCATGCTCGGCATGGAGCTCTACAGCATCCAGCTCGAGCCGCTCTTCTCGCGCCTCGCGGACGAGATCTCGTGCCGCCGCAGCTCCAAGTCGCGCTCGCGCCTCGAACGCCACCTGAGCGTCGTGTGCGGCACGAACGGCTTCTCGCCGACGTGGCTCGTGCCCGTGGCGCCGCGCCGCTCACGCCGCGAGACGGAGATCGTACTGGGCTTCCGCGCAGCGGAGTCCGGCGACAGCGTCTGCTGAGGTAGTGAGCTGATTGGTGCCGAATGGCTGGCGAAAGTGTTGATTTTCGTTCGCGAAGATGGCGATGAAGAAGAAAAGAAGAAGGCGGCGAGAGAGTGAAGGTGGCAACATCAGCAGCGAGATGGCTGCGCGATTCGCGCGATGATCACGCCACAGATGCCGCGTGTGGATGACGAATTTTGCCGAGAATCGCGTTTGTCGCGTGCTCGCCGACGAGATCTTGGCTGTCGAGCCCAGTGGCCGGACACTGGCGATGGTAGAGAGACTGGTAGTAGATAGACACGGAAGGAGAGCAGGTAACTTTCCCGCCCGCCAACCAGTCATATCCATCACGCGACGAGAACTCGCAGCCGCGCCATGGCAGGAAGTCGGTGGCGAACGTGCAAATGGTACCAGAGTCGGCGACGAAACACGGGAGTGTGGCGTAATCGCTGGTGCGCTTGCGTCATATAATACATATGCACGGTAGATTTAATGAGCGCTTAACCGGAGCGATCAAGTTGCGTAGGTGCACAGCATTTTTTTTTCTCTTCCGCTCTATCTCTCCGTTCCATCACTTTGCCGCAGTGTTCCATCTCAAAGTGTCTACAATCTCCAGCTGGCACTTTCTTTACTGTCGCATGTTCACAACAGGAGCGGTGATAGATAGCTCGGACTTTCATTCTGCGATTTCCAGCCTACTGCACACTGCAGAACAGTTGAAGCCAGTAAGAAAGGAGGCTCCGACTTCCTGCATGGTCGTCGCCGCCGCTGTCGTGGCGCCGCCGCCGGCACCGCTCCACCGCCTCAATACGCAGGACAGCGTCGTCATCATGGAGGACACCGACGACCGCGACCACCATCAGCAGCAGCAACAGCACCTGCGGCGCATCGGCAGCAGCGTCGTAGTCGTCGAAGCGTTGTCGACCGACGACGACGCGCTCGACGCCGCGCTGGCGCTCAAGGCGCAGAAAAAGCCGCCCAAGCCCATGCGGCGTGCCACCACGATCGCCGTGCCGCTCGCCGCCGCACGCCCGCGCAACCTCAGCAGCGGCAGCAGCACGGCGCCATCGGGCGACGACAGCACGTCCCCTGCCGCCGCAGCTGGATCGACCAGCCCGCGTGTGCTCGTGCGCTCGCAGAGCTGCCCGCAGCGCGCGGCCGCTGTGGACGCGATCCAGAACGGCGACGTGCGCTTCCGCTTCTCTACAGCGGCGTCGGCGCGCGAGGCTGTGCGCGAAATGTACTCGCTGCGCCTGCGCGAGTTTCCAGCCGAGTGCTGCCATACCGCACCCGTGCTCGTGCAGCGCGGTCCAGCGTGGCGTCACATGCACGCGGACCTGAGCCGCGACGGGCTCACGTGCGCGCGCACGTCCGTGTTCCGCAAGAAGACCAAGCAGATGCACATCCCACACGACGACCTCCTCGGGGCGTCGCTCGTTGTTCGGAGTAGTGAGAGTGTGACCGAGGGCGAAAGCAGCCGCGAGCTCGTGGTCCACTATATGAGTCCTGGTAGAGGCAAGCACGACAAGAAGCTCATGCGCCGGTACCGCACCGTCGCGCTGCGCTTCGCGACTCGCGAGGAGGCCGCGCAGTGGCAGCAGGCGATCCAGACGATCGTCAAGTGGACGGCGCGCGTGCCGCTCGCGTGCGCGCGCAAGATCAAGGTCGTGGTGAACCCGCGGTCGGGCAAGCGGCGCGGGCGCCAGATCTTTCAGCAGTGGAAGCCGCTCTTCGAGCTCGCCGGTATCCAGTGCGACGTGGAAGAGACGCAGTACAGCGGGCACGCACGCGACATCGCGGCGGCGCTCGACCTGCGCGAGAAGTACGAGGCGCTCGTGTTCGTCGGCGGTGACGGCACCGTGAACGAGTTCATGAACGGCATCTTCTCGCGTCCCGAGCGCGAGTGGCGCCACCTCGTCGCGACGACGCCCGTGTCGCTGCTGTGCGCGGGCACGGACAACGCGTTCGGACTTGGCGTGGGCACGCCGAGCCACGAGGCGTCTGTGTACTGCATCATCAAGCGCAAGATCCGGCCGCTCGACGTCGTGGCGTGCGAGGGCACGCGCGCAGACGGCTCGACCCACCGTGAGTACGCGTGCTGCGGCGTGAGCTACGGCATCGGTGGCGACATTGCGGCCGAGTCGGAGCGACTACGCTGGCTCGGCATCTACCGCTACGCGTACCTCAAGATCAAGCGCGGCGTGCTGGCGCCGCGCCGGCACGAGGCGAAGCTCAAGTTCGTGCTCTCGGAGAGCACGGCGCGGGACCCAGTGACAGGCGCGCAGGTGCTACGCACGTACTACGACGTGGCGGACGACAGTGCGCAGGACCAACACCACATCGAGATGTGCAGTGTGTACGACGAGAGCCCCGGCGAGAAGCAGTGGTGCGGCGACGCGGGGTCGATCTTTGAACCGGCAAGCGAGGCCCGGTACGGCAACCAGTGGCGCACGGAGGAGGAGCACGCGTACACGACCGTGGGCGCCTCGAACGTGTACTTTGAGACCAAGTACGCGCACCCGTCGGACGGCAACATGGACCTGATCATCGTGCGCAAGGGCGGTGCGCGGAAGCAGCTCGACATCATGTGGCGCTACCTCGCCGGGTCATACCTCGAGAGCCCGCTGGTCGACTACTTCAAGATCAAGGCGGTGGTCATCGAGCAGGCGGCGCCGCACCCGATCAACGTCGACGGCGAGGTCTTCCCCGGGCCCGGGCCGTTCCGCATCGAGGTCGTGCCGCAACTGCTCTGCGTGCTGTCGGAGAAGTAAGCGTGTGAGTGGCCTACCGATTCATCACTTGTCGTGTACACTACTTCGATATCGAAGAATCGACGCGGAGAGAGCTCCGGAGTGGACTGGTGTGGAAGTGCGTCGATCGCAAGCACGCCACCATTCTCGCTGCGACCGCCACCGTCCTCCAGCGCCAACAAACCCCGGCGACTCCTCCTCCATCCATTCGTCCGTCCGTCCGTCCGTCAAGACGCTATCTATCTCGCAAGTCCACGCAGCAGCACGCACACACACCTCTTTCTACAGCAGGCGTCGAAAGAAGACGCCGAGTGCGTGCACTTGCTCTTTCTCTCTCTCTCTCTGCGCTCCAGCCAGTTCGCCTGCCAGCCAGCTTTGCTACCTCTTCCACTCTAAACTACTAATATCTCATTTCGAGTCGTGTGCGTCGAAGGAAGGCGCACACGCGGTCGTTCACGTTCGTATCGTTGCTTGTTGCGTTAAGCGCTCCGGTGTTCGGACGAGTGAGAATCGCACCTTCTGTCACGTGGTGCTGCTGACTGATGAGCGACCAGCTCAGCGCCACATTGCATGCGTTGACACTGACGCTGACGCTGCTACCCCGCGCCCGAGGGGACTGCACGAGATAGATCGATGCGAGCAAGCGAGAGAGGGTCGAAGCTGTGGATAGTCGAGTGTTTTCGTTCGCTTGCTCCTCGATCGCGTCGCGAGACACGCCTCAGAAGAGTTCGCTAGTGATCGCGGTTCGTGTTGCCGTCATCGAACTTGGGAGCGAAGTCGCGAACGGCAGGAGACGCCCGCTCGCCGCGTGGTAGCGCCGAGTCTCGCGGCCAAGATCACCGGTGGAGGTCTTTTGTCCTCTGTGTGTGCTGAGCGGTGCCAACTGATGGCAGCTTGACGTGGACATGCGCGAAGTGCTGCGTGCACGTAGAGCTCGTTTTTCGCAAAAAGACGTGCGAGAACAGCTTGTTCTGAAGATGTCCAACCTTTACTTGCGCTTGCTCTAGTTGTAGTAGTCGGCGCGAACACGCACGACTTGCATTGTAAGCGATGGCTCTGCCAACTTGCCGAACTTGCCGAACTTGCCGAACACTTTGGCGATATGAAGCGAGCACGGCACAACTTTCAATCTACTAGTCCACTGCTTTCTTGCCAGCTCGGTCTGCTCTCTCTCGCTTTTCTCACTATTTCGCTTTGGGCTCAAAAAGATCTCGATTAAAAACTGGTGTACACCACACGACTTATTGAGAGAGAGAGAGAGAGAGCCAGATATTCGATCTGCTTGGGAGGGGTAAGCCATGTGACTTGAGCGCACTATCGCGCTCCTCATGACTTGCGTTCAGTATGCCGC
>JAASFW010000572.1:0-15484 GCA_023334005.1 Globisporangium orthogonon
CGTCCTCGCTTGTTTGTGTGCTTGAGAGGACAAGAGCGACTCAGGATCTCAAGAGCCTCCAGCGCCTGCTCGACCGTCGTTGAAAGGGCACACGCACGCCGTGTGCTCCTTTGGCTTCCGGCCGGTCCCCCATCACACGAAGTTTTGTTGGTCTGTACTCTGCGAGTCCTTGCGCTGCAGTATGTGGCCTGGACCGGATCGGAATGTTCACGAAAGCTGTCTGGTTGCTCTGTTTCATGTTCGCGAAGAAGAGAAGTTTTTGACCTGGAATTCCTCAATGCACGACAAGTATCACTGTGGCATACGTGATGTGGACCACATCTGCACACTACGTAATCAAGTGCGTCACAAACGCGAGGGGAGAATCTCTTTTCTTCACGCATACAAACAGCCCCATCTTTTCTTTCGCCATTCCCTGTATTTCAGTGTAGTCAACTGTTTGTGCGAAAGAAAATGCTTCACTTCTCGAAACGCTTCCTCAATCAGCTCACTTGCCAGCAGCATCCAATCTCTTCGCCTCGCGTGTGGACGACGATGGTGGAGCTCGACGTGCAGGCGAGCGGCACTGCCGCAAACGCCGCCGCCGCCGCCGCGTCTTCGGAAACTCCGGACGACGGTGCATCCTACGGCGCAGTCGCAAGCGCTCTAGCATCCGTAGAAGCCGCAGGAGACGCCCTCGAAGCCAGCGAATCCGACGACAATGACGCGCTGCGCGTGCGCCTCAAACTGCTGGACGAGCGCGTCGTGGACGTGGCGGCCGCGCGCTCTATGAGCGTCGCGAGCTTCCGGGAGGCCGTGGCGCGCGCCACGCAGCTGCCCGCTGCGCGCCAGCGACTCATCTACCGCGGAAAGCTGCTCAAGGACGGTGCGGCGCTTGCCGCGTACGGCATCCGCGACGGCCACACGGTGCACGTCGTGGCCAAGCCCATTGCTGGCGCTACGCCGCCAGACGCTGCTGCTACACCACTACCCGCACTTGCACAACCCTCGAGGCCAACCACCCGCCGCCGCTCGCCCGGACCCGGCGACCCCACGGGCACGGCGTGGAACATGGGCGTCCTGCGCGAGGCGCTCGGCGACCGTGTAGCCCGCGATGATCCGGAACCGGCGCCGACACGGCTGCACGGGCTCCGCGAGCTCTTCGGCAGCGATGTACTGGAGGACGCGACGTCGCCAGCGAGCGTTGCGGCGGAGATGGGACTCGCGCCAATGAGTAGCAATAACAGCAGTAGCAGCAGCAGTAGTACGCCGACGGGCGTGAGACAGAACCTGGACCACATCCTGCAAGGCATGATGACGCTGCGCACGGTGCTCTCGACGGCGGCACTGCCTGCCAACGAGGCGCAGCAGCAGATGTTGCCGAGCGAGGCGCTGGAGCTCCAAGCGGAGCGCGCGCGCGAGCGAGAGATGAGCTTCGAGGACTTTGACGCGCCCCCGCGCTTGTCATCGTCGCCGACGCGGCGCGGTCGCCGCCGTTTCTTTGTGGGCCAGTGGCTCGACGTCAAGGACACGGTGAACCAGTGGCTCGAGTGCACCGTGATGGCCATCTCGGACGACAAGGTCCTCGTGCACTACCACGGATGGCCGTCTCGCTGGGACGAGTGGCTCGACTTTGACTCGGACCGCATTGCCGCGTTCCGCACACGTACCGTGCACACGGTCACGTCGTCACACCTGTCGCCGACGCCCGCGACGCGGCTGCCAAACGCGCCAAGCGTCGGCGGTCACGACGTCCGCGTGGTCGTGGGTGCCCTGCGCGACCTCCTACGCGAGATGACGCCCCACGTCGAGCGCTTCGCCGCCTTGTGCGAGGAGGAGGAGGAGGAGGAGGAGGAGGAGGAGCAACAACAGTCTCCGAGCGAGCTCTTGAACGATGGCGACACAACATCACCGGCACCGCGTGATGTCGCCGCACGACGCGCGGCTGAGCTCTCGGAGATGGCGCACTTCATGGCGCCGGTCTTCGACCGCTTCGGGCGCGTGCTGGCGGACTCGGCGCATTGCCTCGAGCCACTGCTGGCACCGGAGCTGCGCAGTTACAACCAGGAGCGCCAGGCGCAGCAGGCGCGCGCCGCCGCGATGCTCATGCGCGGGCGCTCCTCCGCGCGGCAGCCGGCGTCACCCCCGAGCGCGTTGGCGGTGCGTGACACGTCGCTCGGCGTGCGCGACCTGATCTCGTCCGCGATGAGAGCGCCCGCCGAGGCGCCGCCCGCACGGCGCAATATCGACGTCCACATTCACGCAATTCTCGCACCGTCCTCGCTGCAGTCGTTCGCGTCGCTTGCAAGAGCTGCGTCGTCGAATGGCGCGCTGCAGGAGAGCGCACCGCCGACTCGCCGACTACGAGCACCACAGACATCTCCTTTTGTCGCTGGTCCTGACTTTGACGAAGCATTTGGGCTCCCGAGTCTCCGAGACCCGCTCGGTGGCAGTGACGGTCGATCGCTCGTGAACGACGAGGCAGACGACAGTGATCCTAGTGAGAGCGTGGACCACAGCCGCAGACCGCTGCTGGGCTCTTTCCGCCGCCGGGATGCGAGCTCTCTCGCTCGCCGACGGCGAACGGTTGATGAGAACCTTGTCGATTTCTTCGCCGACGACTTCGTCGGCTCGTCGTTCGGGAACGACAGCGACGAGCTCGACGACGCGAACGACTCGGCAGCGCCCGCAAACAGTCGAAGTCCTACTAGGTCGAGTGAGTATCGCTCTCTCCCTCCTCCGAACGAGCGCAATGGCGACGAAGTAGCAAGTGGGTCGTCTACGACTCTGGGAGTGATTCCAGAGATCGCTGCAGCGGAGGAGAGAGAGCGCGCGAGAGAGAGCACGCGTGTCGGGAGTAGTACCGAGGAGCGCGTGCGAGGCGATTCGTCCGCGTCCTCTTCGTCGTCGATGAGCTCCTCCGCTAGCTCGGCGTCGTCGAGCGGGAGTAGCTACCCGTCGTTTTTGGAGTTCATGCGGCGCTCGCTTCGCCGCAACTTCGGCTTCACACCGCAGCGCGAAGGTCCACGAGAGGGGGAATCTGAGAGCATCACGGATCTCCCAGCGCTTGAGTCGCCACCTTCGTCGCCTTCACGATCGTCATCGTCATCGTCGTCATCGTTGTCATCGATGGCGATCTCGGCATCTCCGGCGATTGCACGTCGAGAGAGCAACAGTAGCAGTAGCAGCATCAGCAGCATCGAAGAGGACGAAGAGATGGATCAGGTGGACTGAAGAGAGTGCAAGCTCGTTAGCATTGCCGCTCTCTCCGTTCGAGGGCGCCCGCTTATCTATAGTTACGTTTCCTTACAATGCCGGAGCTTGTGTGCGTGATGACGATCGTCAGGCGGTCAGCTTTCTTCGTCACAGCGCCGTGAGGATGAGATGGACGCTGACGACTGTTTGTGTGACAGCGTCGAGGATCGGCACGATCTCGTACGAGAAGTGAGGCACGACTTTGACTTCTGGCGCCAGCGTCTCGAACATGCGCTCGACCTGCACCAGGTCCGAGTCCGGGTCGGCGAAGAGCGTGTGCAGTAGGTCCCAGTCGAGCTGCTCGAGGCGCACGCCTTGTCCGCCCGTCGACAGCACTTGCTCCAAGTGTCTCCTCGACACTCGTCGCTGGTGTGTCGGGTCAACGGGATCGAACATCCGACACGCCTTCCGCACGTCGACACGCCAGGAATTGTCGACGAAGTCCCAGAGTAGCTTGCGGATCTCGAATATCACCGCCTTCGACAGCGAACGATGCCACAGTGAGATCTTTCCTGCAGCAGCAGCAGCGCCGCCGCCTTCTCTGCTGTCTTCGGACAAAGCATTGCCAGTTCCACTGCTCTTCGTCCGGTCGATTTCGCCCGTCATCGTTTCCTTGCGGATGTACACGCTCTGCAGGTCCGTTCGCAACTTGTCAAACGCCTGAGGCGCACGCAAATCCTTGCCGATCCACTTGATGTAGTGCTCAGCGTTCATCTCGTGCATGGTCGCGGCGGAGATCTGGAAGCCCCAGCGATTCCCTTCTTCATCCATCGGTAGCAGGCGCACATCGACGTTCAACGCTGTTGATGCGTGGACGCACGCAGATAACGTTCCGACGTTGAAGCCGTTTGTGAGGAGATTTACAGGCTGTGAGAACGTCACGAGCTGACCGCGTGCGCTCAGCGTGAGCGACATGGCGAGCGTCGGCTTCCTCATCGACATCTCCACCATGCTCTGGAGCTTCTTGCTTCGAGTCGTCACTGCGCTCAAGTCGCTGCAAACATTCAAAGCTCCGGAAATATGGCGGCACAGGATCGGGAGGTTCGTGAGCTCCGACGGCTGCGGTGCGCGGGCTCGTGGGAAGAGGAGCACGAGAATACCCACGATCTCGAGTCCGACGTTGTCCCAGACCGGGCACGCTACCACCGAGTGCTTGATGAAGCCGATCTTCTCGTCCGACGCGGTGACGCGAAGCGTGTGCTTCCGGGTTGGACTTCCGGGGATCACTCGCGGAGGCTCGACTGTCTCGTTGCCAGTGTCATCGTAATCCACCCAGTGCTTCACGAGGAGCACGGTACCTTTCACGAGCACCTGCTCCAGCAAGCCCTCGGTGGTTGGCACCCTGAGTTTCTGGTCGGTGAGCACAGAGATCCGGCGGTGCTGCGAGCTCAACAAATGTGTGTGATGACCGCTCTCGCCTGACACGTCAACCGCTCCGCTACATCCTATCGAACTCAAGCTAGCGCATGTCGAGGATAGCGAAGATGAACTACCCGAAAGCGTGGTGTTCGTCTCCGCGTGCGGCAGCAGCTTGGAGGTCCACATGTGGCGCTTGTCGGATTCCCAGAGAAACAGATGCGCCTTCTCGACCGCGAAGATGCTCGTACACGCGTTGTAGACGGCGTTGATCACGCCGATGGGGCTCATCTCTTTGAAGAACGACATGGATGTGTCCAGCAGCAAGTTCGTCTGCTCTTTCTGCTTCAGCATGTCCTGCTTCTCCAGAATGCTCGCGACCACGCTGCAGCACAGACTCATAACGATCGAGAGGAAGAGGTCGTGGTGCTCGAAGCTTGCCTTTCGCCCTTTTGTGTTCACAAGGTGCATGAGCCCAACGAGCTTTGAGCCACCGCCGAGTCCGAGTGTGTCCGGATCCTCGATCACTAGCGGTGCGAAGAGTACATTGCGAGCGTTGATACCTCCGATGCTGTCCACGTACGCATTGAAACTTGTGATGGCATTCACATCGTTGACGATCAGGACTCTTTTGGCGCGCACAGCTTCACCGAAGAGTGAGTTCCGGTACATCTGCTCCTTAACCACGATCTTGTGCCGCCGTTTGCGATGGAACGTCACCATCTCTTGCGCGAGGTGATCGTACACGTAAATCGCCGCGCTCTCAACACCGATGATATCCTCGGCCGAAGCCCCGAGGGTGATCACAGCTTCTACGATATCCGCGTTCGCGATGAGCTTGCCGAGGTTTGCGCAG
Source organism: Globisporangium orthogonon (assembly GCA_023334005.1). Taxonomy (NCBI): domain Eukaryota; phylum Oomycota; class Peronosporomycetes; order Pythiales; family Pythiaceae; genus Globisporangium; species Globisporangium orthogonon. The sequence continues at coordinate 5,447 of JAASFW010000572.1, forward strand.
AGCTCCTGGTTCTTCTGGAAAAGCTGAGAGTTCTCAATTGCGAGTGCGATCAACTTTGAGATCGTTTTGAGAAGAAACTCGTCCTTGGCGCGAAACGGGGCGCCGCCAGACTTGTTGATCACCTGCACGACACCAAGCAACACAGAGTCACCACTCGCGTCCCCTTGCGGTTGTTTCTGAAGACTCGGAGCGTTAAACTTGTCGCTGCTGGAATGACTCGCGTGCCGAATTGACTGGTGTTTGGTCGAGTTTGTTAGGATCGGCACGGCGAGCATGCTTTTCGTGCGGTAGTTCGTCTTCTTGTCCCATGACGAGTTAAAGCGCGGATCGTCGTAGGCGTCTGGGATGTTGATCACCTGACCAGTCTCGGCGACGAGCCCGACGATCCCATGGCCGAACGGGATCGTCATGCCTGTCTTCTTGGTGTTGTCGTAGACCTGCACGGCGCCGCTGCCGCTGATATCGCTCTGCCAGTTGTGCAGCGTGCGCTCTGTGTTGTCAGCGACGAAGAGCGAGCACCGATCTGCGTCGAGGATCTCCTTCGCATTCTGAATCACGACCTTCCCGAGTTCCTCGAAGCGCAGACATGTGAAGATCTCGGGAGCAAGCTGAATCAGTGTCTCCTCGTTCACTTTGTTGCTCTCTACTTCGGTGAAATACGACACCTTGGGAAAGAGCCCGCTCGCGAAGTGTGACAGCATCTGTAGCAGTGCCTGGTCCTCGAGCGTGAACGCGTCGTTTTTTTCTAGTGAGATTGAGAGTCCGAGCGCATTGACGACCGTCATCTTGCCGCAGAGCTGGATTACCCCCAACGACTGCCCTCTGTGCAAGACCGGAACTAGCAGCGTCGAGGCGTTCGGGTGGCTCACTAAGCGATCCGTATTGTCACTCGCAGTAGAGAAGCAAGGATGCTTTGTGGTGCCGCCTGCCGGGATCAGCAGTGGCCTCTTCGTGTGGAACACCATCGACGCGAGACCACAGGGGAGGCGTCCCAAGCTGAGCGGCTGAGCGGAGGGAGCACTGACGTGGCTGCCACCTTGCGATGTGTGGCTCGCGTGACCGGATGTTGCGAACGGCATCAACTTGGAACGAACAGTGATCATGTCCTTCGCGTCAGCTGTTCGAGGCATGCGGCACCAAAACTCTTGCTCCGCCGTGTCGACGACAAACACCAGTGATTGCTCGGCTCGAAGGAGCTCTCGCGTCTCTCGTGACAGTGTCTCGACGAGCTGGTACAGGTGACTGCTCTCAGCCAAACGTTGAAATGTGCAGCTCATGCTTTGGAATGACCGGTGTAGCTGCAGCATCTGTCCGCCGCACATACGCAGCTCGCGCAGCCACTCGCGCGCGCTCGCGTCCAGCGCGTGGTTGTGAAGGGATACCGAGTGGTGCGTAAGGAGCTGCTCAAACGCGAGTCCGATGTGTGTCGAGAGCGGTCTGCCACTCCCTCGAGACGATCCGTTGGTATCGGGTGGAGCCAAACTCCTCCAGAAGTCGTCCGCTAGCAAACCGTGAGAATGCATCGCTCCATGGTGATCGGAACCAGTGGCGCTACCTCCGTGTGCGTAAAGCTGTCGAGTCTTCAGCAACCGTAGTTCATTCTCCTTTTCTTGGTTGAGTTTATGGGCATGTTCGAGCTGCCGCTCGAGCCGCGAGAGCTCGTGCGAATAGTTGGCGAGCTGGTGGCCATGCCTGATCTGGGTCTCTTTCTTATCCTGCTCAGCTTTCTCAATCTTCGCTGTATATTTCTCCAGCGCCTGCTGCAATGCGTTCGCGTTGTTGTTCGTGTACGCTGGAGATCCGTCTCGCGAACTCAGAATGTGCGTGGTACAACTTCGCGGACTAACTCCTCGTTGACGCTTGAATGTCGTTGTGGGTGAAATCGGGTGTGATGGGATTCGAGGACAAGTTGGAACTTTGTCGGAAGAACATTGCATCGATCCGTTAGAATCGTCGGAGCCTGTGAAGTCTTGTCGTGGACTTGACGGCACTGTCGAGAGTGATGCGCCTTGAAAGGAACTTCCCGTGATTTCGTTCATGTTTCGACCAACGTGAGGTAAGCGTGGTGAAGCGAGGGCGCCTGTGTTACTGGAGAGTGTATCGTTGCTTGAGTGCAGTCGTCGAGTATGTGCCGGGAAGCCCTTCAGAGCTTGTCTGTGAATTTGCAAGTCGGCTCGAAGCGTGTGGATGATCTGCAGGTGCTGCTTCTTCTCCTCTTGGAGGTGGTTCACGAGTCGCGCCTGCTTCTCCAGCTGTCCATACAAATTCTTGTTCGCTGCACGGAGCCGCGACATGATCGTGTACGTGGTTTCGTCGTACACATTGTTGCTGGGATCGGTGGTCGCTGCGCATGCGAGTTTGCTCGGAGCTGTGCAGGGGAAGTTGCCGTATACTTCATCCTCTGATTTTTCTTTCGACTTGGTGTCTCGAACTTGCGCGGCAGCGTGCTGCTCTTCACTCATGAGCTCCGTCGGCGCTGACAGTCTGCTTGAAATGGAGCAAGTCTGTTCCAAGCTGTCCGCTAGTTGAGTTTCGTAGCTCTCTTGTGGTACAACTTCGTATGTCTCAAAGGCGAGATCATCGTCCGAGTACGCTTGGTCGTCGTAGTCATTGTCGTCAGCGTGCTCACCTGCTTGACCATCGTTATCGTCGCTCTCACTCTCGATGCACTCGTCTTCCATCTTGATGGTGTTGGCCCTCCGGGTGCTAGGCGTGTCAGAGTAGAGGAGCTCCGAGCTGAGCGATCGCAACGCCAACTTCTCGTGCTCCGTCGGGATGGGTGTCATTGCCGGTGTTACGGCGGCAGGTTCTTTGGCACTGTCGTCATCGTCGTCGCCAACTGATGTTGTTATGACAGCGTGAGGCTGAGATGTTGATGGATGCTCTTCTTCGTCCTCGGCTGCTGCTGGATCGATCTCAGGCGAGGTGGAGCGATGAGGAGCAGAAGGCAGCTCTGGCTCCGCTCTCTCAGGAAGCATGAGGGCTTCATCATAGGTTGGCGGGGGTTCGCGAGGCGCAGCCGAGCCATCGCTTTGCTCCACCGGCTTAGGAGGTTTGCTCTTCATGCGGATCTTTACGTGTCCAGCCATCATCTTCTTCATCATCATCTTCGTCTGATCGATCAGTCGATGTCTGAAACGTCGATTTGACCTACCACGCACAACTCGACATCTCATGGACCCGCTTCGAGAGCGGAAATCGCCGCTGGTTGAGCACGTTAGAGCTGGCGGTTTGGGTGCAGGAGAGCTACCGTTGAACAGCTCCACCAAGCCAAGAGCGCCGCAGTACTCGTCGGCGAGTCCACTCGGCAAGGGTTTGCGCCATGTCTCGCCTCGCAAGTTCCACCAATTGCAACAACAGCAACGCGCCGCAGTGCTCCGCGCGACGCCGCTCTCGCCGCTCTCTGCTCGTCTTGAAAGTGGCGACACAAAGTCGTCAAAAGAGCAGCAGCACGAAACGAAGACGGCAGTCTACGAGCCACGCGACCCTGTGCCCTGGAACCCCGCGTGGCTGCCTGATGCTTCTGCCGTGAGTAAATCCGACGCAAAAACTGTGGAGACGTTGCTGCGCGCTGCAGGTGCTCTGGGAGCTTCCTCGTCGACTCGGGTGGGAACGATGACTCTTGACGCGTGGCTGCAGAGCTACGAGCAGGAGTTCCTCGTCTACGAGTCGCTGGAGCATTTCGTGCAGGTAAAGCTTCCAGAGGCGCTCGCGTTCTGCGATAAGATGGCACAGCAAAGTCGTGGCCAAAGTGCTGGAGACCAGCGAAACGTGGGAACCGCTTCGAGCGACGACCAACAGCTCCCGTCGTCTCGTTTTCACGTTCGACTTCGGATCGCAATCTTTGCGCACCTGGTTGAGCGGACTGTGTTCGCGCTTTCGCAGTCTGCGGCGCTTTCGCACGCGAAGAAGCCACTCTTTCAGGCGCGCCAGGAGATCTTCCGAGCCATGTTCGCGGACTACGATAAGCGACAATTGCACAAAGAAGCAGGAGATGACCACGAAGGTGACTCGCCGAACCATCGATCGAAGCAGAATCGACAGCAATGGTCTAAAGACGACGACAAAGGCAGTCGAGCCAGTGGCAGCGCAGAAAGCGACTCAAGCGGATCTGAAAGTGGTGATCACAGCGAGGAAGACATCAACAGCAGCAACAGGACGGACGAAGACACTGACGACTACGAAGAGAATAGTGCTCTGAGACGGAAGAAGGCGAAGAGCAGATCCTCACGATACACCTCGACATTGTATGGGCCCACCGCGGCACCGCGCACGCTTGCGTTCTTCATTGCGAAAGTACCGTTTGCACTCAAGCTCCGCGAGGACACGCAGCGACGCACACTACGGTTCAAGCGCAACCAGGTTGTGCTGCGGCGAATTGTGCAATCTCTGTATCGATCGCTTGGCAGCGTCTTTCACGCATGGAAGCTGCTAGTGCGGCAGAAGAAGGAGGAGCGACTGAACACCAAAGGCGCGCAGTTGACCGCTATGGTCGTGCAGCAGCGTGGACTCATACGTTCAGTCTTTGTGGAGTGGAGCAAAGCGACGCTGCGAGCGCGGATGAAGGAGATGCGAAGCAGGGAACTGGAGATGCGGCAGCAACACGAGCTGGTGATTGCGGATCTGCATAAGGAGATCTTTCTGTTGCGAGAACGGAACCGAGAGCTGCAGCTCGAGTTGGCTGAGAACCAGCGATATTGTTCAGTGTCACAGAAGCTCAAATCACCCGACTCGCATACTTCTGATGATCCGTATGAATCGCTTCCGGCAGATATCGAAGCAGGACAGCAAGAGAGCTCGGAGCAACAGAATGCTGGCGGTGGGAAGTAACTGGATGCCTGGGGGTATGAAGCACGAGCAGAAGTTGCGACTGCTGGAACCAAGATCGCCAATTTCCTTGAGAGCGAAGAACGCAACAAGATACCCGACGCAGTTTCGACATGTTTCGTTACGATCCAAGGGCGACATGTATTCTCGTGACTGCCCCGCTAGCTGATGTTTCGCTTATTCCTGCTTCTTTTGCACGGGCATCTTGGCGGGCTTGGTGGACGCAGCCTTGAGCAGAAGCAGCGCGTACGCAGCGCCGATGAGCGAGACGATGACGAGCTGCTTCTTGGCGCCGAAGTTGGCTGACCCCCACATCCCGCTGTACACGCCGTAGGCCGTGGTGACGCCACTGAGAATGAGCGTGAGCACACCGCTGGCACGGTGGCCCGGGTTCTTCCATTGCCAACTCGTCTTCTTGCCGGCGAACGTCGTGCTGAGACCCTGATTGCACCAAGGAGCTCGGCGTCAGTTGCCTGCCTTTCACCAGCAGAGCTCGAAACGAGAACGTACACCCAGCAAGTTGAGAGTGAAAAGCACGCTGGTAACACCCGCGAGCCACGAGTGCGTGGACGTGAAATGCGGTTTGCTGTTCGCGTCCTTGACCATGTAGGCGGCGGCGCCGGCCGCGCCCATCGACACCAGCGCTGCGATCTGCAATACCATGTGCAGCTTGACGAGCGCCAGGCTTCGATGACGAACACCGAAACGTCACCGTGTGTCAGCAGATGGACCCTTTCATGCCCAGAGGAGTACACAGACAGAAACTGGCTCGCTCGCGAGGTGGACACCCTAACGCACCGGGTCTTGAAGTCCGTGGACGCCTTGCGCGCGAGCATCGCGTACACGGAGCTGCAGCAGCAGCAGCTGACGCGTCAGCAATAGGCAGCTAGAGTAGCAGTTAGCAGCTCATTGCGTACGCTGGGAAGAAGACGAGGCACGCGAGCGCGTTGGCCGCCGGGTGCAGCGCGAAGAGCGACGGCGTCGCGGCGCACTTGGCGAGGATCATGGCGCAAGGCGCTCCAAAGAGCGCGCCGAGCGCCAGCAGCTCGAGCTTGTTGACGGCCATTGATTGCTGATACTGTGAATGAGTCCTCCTCCCGGTGGTCTGCGGATTCAGTTGTGGCGGTGGCCTCCAGATGTCCAGCTCATCAGACGTGAGAAGTTGATTTATGAGAGAACGATTTCGACAGGGTTGCCACATTCTAGCCTGTGATGTCATTGCGACCTGGTCGTGATGAAGATCGACTTTGCTGACCTCACTTTGCCGCGCCTCGCGAGCTGTCATCACCTTTGACCGCCTCGTGACCTCATTCGGACTTGCTTGCTGCCGCCACCACTGACGCAGCCGGCGTCGACTTGGACATCCGCGCCATTTTCGCGAGTAGCGCGGTGTGCGCGACGCCGATTAAAATCGCGAGCCACTGGCGCCACTCGGAACCGAGAAGCCCCATCGCCCACTGCTCACTCTGCACACCGTAGACGAGCGCAACGGCGCTGCCGACGTACACGAGCGTCCCCACGAGGACGTGGGTCTCGTCCTTCCACTGCCAGTTCGCGCGCTTGCCCTCGTACGTCAGCAGCAAACCCTGCAATCAATCATCCACCCAAGAAACCACCTCGTCAAATCTCTAGGTCTCGCAACACACTGCAAGCAGTTCGAAGCTGCTATCGAAATCTCGTGTCGAACTCGACATGAAGCCGCACCTGAAACACGTTGAGCGCGAGGAAAGACGCGACCGCGAGTCCCGCCCACGAGTGGCGCGACGCAAAGTGCCTCTCGCCCGCCGCTCGCTTGGCGGCGAATGCGATGACCCCCGAGACGCTCACCAGCAGCGTCGCCGCGACGTTCACGCCGAGATGCCACTGCGCCAGCCGAACTCTGGATCACAGATACACGTGTTTTACAGCTTTCGCGATGTTTCAGTACCAAGAATTGGACGTACTAACCTGACAGTGTGGCGCGATTCCTGTTTCCGCTCGAGCATGAGCAAGAGACCAGCGGGAGTGCACACAAGCACTCCGGCCGCGTTGAGCGCCGCGTGCAGCGAAAGTGCCGACGCGTCGCGCAGCGCGAGCGCCCAGATCGCCACCGCTGGCGCGAGGAAGAGCGCCACGAACACTGCCAGCTCCGCTTTTCCCGCCATTTTTTCTCGTCGTCCGTCCGTCGTGAACAAATCGCGAATGAGGAGAGCAACGATCTGTGATCGATCGCTTGGATGAGTTTGAGGTGCGCGTGTGCTCCGCGGCTTGGATGGCGCTGTCACAATTCGTCGTTGGATGTCCGTTCTCCACATCGTGCACGGCGTCCGTGAGCCTTACTCCGCCGCTGTGGTGAACACATTCTCTGTTGCACCACCCATTGGTACCAGTCGATCCCCTGACAGTTCGTCGCAGCCACTTCCGAGCGACAGATCCATCAGTTCTGTGTAGAACCAAGCTGATGATTTGTAGCAACGCGTCTGTGCCTACGAACTCGATGGTCTCCGAGCGGCCATTCTTGTTCGAGTCTCGAAGTATCATGGTATATGTAGTAACGAGGTAGGCGAACTCGACAAAGCAGTTCACAGTCTCGTAGCGTCGCTCTGAACTGTGTGAAGCGACCTACTGGCGGCACCAACAGTGTCAGCGGCAAGTCGAGTTGGCAGATACAGGTGAACTAGGCGTTCCTTTCTCAGACGTCAGAGCTATCATGAGCGATCATCTCTTCTCCGTTGCTTTGGATGCGAATCAACAAAATCACAACCGACAGCATCTACTTCGAAGTACGCTACAAGTCCTGCTGGAACAGCAAGATGCTTCGATACTCATCTCGCTTACCTCACAAGTGCGCTCAAAACTGGCACTGAAGCCACTTGAGCGGCTTGCGGGTTTCGCCCACCACTCCGTCCCCGTTGATCAGTCGCCCGTCATCATGGTTGATCTCCGCCTTGTAGAATCGGCTACTGTACGACGTCTCGAATGCACTCGCATCGATGCCACCGCGGCAGCTGTCAAACTTCACAGCACCATCGTTCAGCGGCGAAATATGGTGCGAGAACTTGCTCAGCGCGACGAACCGTGGCGAGCTCGGCGACACAATGCCTACAGGATTCACACCGCACATCACTGCATCCACCTCGTCTCGGAAAAACTTGCCAGCCTTCTCGTACAACGCGTCGAGACAGGATCCTCCAGCTTTCGTGCCTTGGAGTGCAAGCGATTTGGTTGAATCGGTGATCGGGCACAACTGGAACTCAACGAGTACCTTCTTGGCGAGGTCGTCCCATGTCGAGTTCGGCTGCTGACATTCCTCAATGACGCGGTTCGCCGTGTTTGTACCAACCATGGGACCTTGGATAGCAAGCCACCGTGACGACGCTTTGTCGAGATAGCAATCTCCGTGCAGGAACGCGGATGCGAGGTGCAGATTTCCAGTCGAATGCGCGATGAGAACCATGTTCTTTAGCTTTCGTCGCGACTGAGAGGATGCTGCGTCGCTCATGCTGCTGTTGCGGCTGTGATTTGATCGTACAGTCGAGTTGGAGATCTGGTATGTTTCGTTCTGCGAGATTGCGATGGCGGCGCGGCAGATCTTACGCGCCATCTCTAGGCTGTACCACGGAGGATCAACTGTGTTGAAATGCGTGAACTTGACTACCGCGCAGCACGAAAACGAGCTCTTGATCCGCTTTCCCCAGTAGTCTTGAAAGTCGTCTTCGACGCCCACATCCTCGCGAACGCCGATACCGTGAACGAACAAGCATGTCTTGTTGCTGCCGTGCTGACACGAGTGGGCATCTTCGCTGTTCAGTGTCACAATTTCGTTGGGCGACTTCGTGTCTCCAGCACCTTCGTCTCGCCACCCATGCTGATTTGGTATCATCGCATCGTGATCGTCGCTATCGCTCGCCAGCTTCTCTCTGCTCCAGGCTTCCGGAACGCGAACTGTCATAGGCAGGTCCGGGCATGAAGAAAGCAGATACGAATCTTCAAGATCGATCTGTTCGTATGCGCTCTCAAGCCCTTCGCCGTCCTCGAGTGCCAAGTACACGAGCAGATCATCACTCTCCACACGAAGCACCTTGTCGTTGCTGCTTTCAACCTCGGTCTCATTGCCACCGTAAAGACACGCGTTCAGCATTACCTCTTCCTCATTCCTCGGTTGCTGCTCGGATACGCGAAACACTTCGCCTTCGAACACGACTTGCAGACTGTGATTGCAACTCGTATCGTTGATCATCTTCGAAGTCCACGCAGCTGAACCCGAAGCTTTGGCAAGCAGGTTGAGTCGAGGAACTTCGGACGGAATTACGCAGCCTTGGTAATTGGCATTCGCATCATCATCAACGGAGCCGTCGTTCGTCGTTGAGACCCACTTGTAGCCTCTCCCTTGCCTCACCGCCACCTTCAGACGCGTCGCGTGATCCGGGAAGTCCACGCGAAAGTTGCCCGTGACGTCGAACGCTTTCGATTCAGATGAATGAGTCTCCATCTTCAGTCGGCCGCACATATTCATCGCGAAATTCGCACTGGACTTGCTCCTCGCCGCGACTCGCATGCTCCGCGCGTGTGTGGCATCGTTCAGGTATTCGGCAAGCTGTTCATGCGCACTCGAATCGCGATCACTACAGCCTTTTGTCGCTTTCGGTTGCTGCGTAGGCGAGCTCCATTCTGTTTCCGTATCTGCTAGAACCGGAGCAAGATGGTGCAAAACGGCACACACGAAGAGCAGCAACACCAGTCCTCCCACTATGATCTGGAACAGCACAGTTCGAGATTGTCGTTGCGCTACAGAAGTCCCGCTACTGTCGCGAATGTTGTCTCTGTTGCGAGGCATCTGCCGCGAAGCCAACGCGTACTCGCTCTTGCCCATACACGGATCCATCGCCACTTCAGAGACTCGGTCTGCTGGTGCAAAGAACAAGGAAATCGGAGACTGTCGGGGGAGAGAAAGCAGTCGCAGATTGCACCGTTGTGTTTCGGCGGGTCTCACACGGCCATCCAGCTCCAGCAGTAGTAGCAGGAGCAACAGGAGGAGGAGTAGCAGCACGGAAATGTGTCGAGCTACTCTCCTCAACCCGCTGCGAAGCTCATTCTCCAGACGACCCCATTCGACAACAACTCGCTTCCAAGCACTCAAGTCGTTCGAGATCCCAAGCACCGCTTCCGCCGCTACTGCTGCTGCCGTGTCTCCTCCTACATCCAAGTTGCCACATCCTAGAGACCAGGCTC
>JAASFW010000573.1:0-15445 GCA_023334005.1 Globisporangium orthogonon
CCGTCCCCGGACATGGTTGGTCGCGATACTTTCACCACCTCGCCTTGCGTCGCTTCAGTGAGATGGCTACATCTCGACTAGGTACGAAACGATGGCAAGAGTCAGCACGCATGGCACTTTTGCTTTGTCCCGAGCGTGTGCGATGGCATAAGACGCGAGGCGTCGCGCCGACTACGAGGCGTATGTGCAGGTCGGCGAGTGCCGAGAGACGAGAGCAGCGCGTGGCAGGAGGAAGGCGGACATGGCATGACAGGGTTGGATTGTCGCCAATAATTGAATTGTAATCATTCCTCGAGGTTTATGTAATCACCTCACTTGGGCTTTGTATAAGCATTCAAAGCTTAAGTACGGTCGTTTGTGCCAAGTGATCTTAGCCCAGCATTTTCAAAGTCGCCCCCCACTAAGCAAGTGTCTCCCACCACAACCCCCTCACAACTCTCTCAAGATGCCGAGCGCCCGCGAGACCGTCGAGGCCACGATCGCCGCGTCCCCCGTGGTCGTCTTCTCCAAGAGCTACTGCCCGTACTGCTCGCGCACCAAGGCGCTGCTCAAGGAGCTCGGCGCGAGCTTCGAGGTCGTGGAGCTCGATAAGATCGCGGACGGCGACGACCAGCAGGACGCGCTCGAGGCGCTCACGGGCCAGCGCACGGTGCCCAACACGTTCATCGGCGGCAAGAGCGTCGGCGGCAACTCGGACATCCAGAAGCTCCACAAGGAGAGCCAGCTCGTGCCCAAGCTCCAGGCGGTCAGCGCCCTGTAAGCAGCTCAGCACGCTTTCTTCCAAGCCACCATGCATCAACTGCCGTGTTCCTCTTCTTCTAGAGATCGACGACGCGTGGCGAGGATGAAGTCGCTGCTGTCCAAGTACCGCGTGTCACGCAGCAGCGTCTCGTAGTTCCTAGTGCCAAAGTCGATTGCTCACTGTCGAGAAGAGTTATCAACACGCATGCATTTGTCTACCCTCTCTTGCTTGCGCATGTGCGCTCTTGCCGCGTGTGCGTCGCGAACGCATGTGCTTGGACGCAGCCACAGAAATCTCCGTCTCAAGCACATGTCGGATACGTCGGCGTATATCTCCGCGTATACTGCTCGTGAGTTTCTTCACTATCACATTGGAGTCAACATGTTTGCGACCAGGAAGAGCAGCAAGGCGAAGGACGCGAAGACCAAGCGCCGCCGCGCCGCCAGCGCCGACGACGATGAGCGCGCAGATGGCGCAAACAGCGACAGCGAGCAGCTGGTCGCGCCGCTCGTCGCCGACAAGCGGAAGCTCAACACGTTCTCGGTGCGTGCTTGAGACGACGCCACCCACTCTCTCTCGCTCTCCATCTCACTCACTGTGGCCACTCACCTGCCACTGGCGCCAGACTGGCGGCACCAAGCGCGCCAAGAACGTCGTGCAGGGCCGCCAGATCGAGTCGGCGCGCGAGATCGTGCCGCAAAAGTACGCGGGTGACGCCACGTACGAGACGCAGATCGACACGGAGAAGGACCGGTGCGTTGGTTGTCACGTCAGTAGCTGCAGCTGAGAGAGTCAGGGCCTTCAAGCTGACGCGCCACTGGCGAGACAGGGACGCGCGCGCGATTCTGGAGCGCAACATCCAGCGGAACGCGGACGGCAGCGCCGACGTGGAGAGCGGCAGAGTGTACAAGGGCCAAGCAGGCTACAAGAACTACGCCGCCAAGAATGAGGCGCAGATCGGCATGAACAAGTACACGGGCACGCAGGGGCCGATCCGTGCGCAGACGTGGGCGCGCGCGATCTCGCGCTTTGACTACCAGCCGGACGTCTGCAAGGACTACAAGGAGACGGGCTTCTGCGGCTACGGCGACAGCTGCAAGTTCCTGCACGACCGCGGCGACTACAAGAGCGGGTGGCAAATCGAGAAGGAGTGGGCTGAGAAGGAGAAGAAGCGTCAGCTCCTGCTGCAGCAAGGGCGCAGTAGGTCTTTTGAAATCTGTATGTGTGAGAGAGTCAGTGGGCTACTTGCTGACGCGCGTGCGTGTGCCGTTCATTGATTGACTTGGACTAGATCCGGACGAAGCGGACAATGACGAGGACGACGACAAGTATGTGATCAAGAGCGACGACGACGAACAGTTCGCGTGCACGATATGCCGCGGACCGTTCCGGAACGCCGTGGAGACGACGTGCGGCCACTTTTTCTGTGAGGCGTGCGCGCTCAAGCACTTTAAGAAGTCGTCGCGGTGCTTCAACTGCCGCAAGCAGACGAACGGTGCGCACTGCGTTCGCTCGCGATGCTCGTAGTCCACCGCATCAGCACATAGCACTCACAGATCTAGTCGTTTGGCAAACAGGCGTGTTCAATGCTGCGGAGAAGCTGCGTCTCCGCGAGCTGGCGGAACGCGAGGAAGAGGAGCAGGACGCGAGCGAGGACGAGAGCGACAGCGCTGCGGGATCACGAGGCGACACTGCGGAGGCGGCGGACGACGAGAACGCCAGCGGCGGCTGGGCGGTGCTCTCGTGAGGGTTCTTGTGAGTCGAAGACTACAGTCAAGCAGGGAGAGATCGCGAAGAGATTCAATAGAGGAAGACTCACTGGTGGTGGTCCATGCCAGAATCCTTTTCTTGTAGTACAATAAATATGCCAGTACTTCTTCCTCCGACGCTGGCGCTCATGCTCCCGTTGACGAGTGGAACAATGACTTGATGTACGGGTGGAAGATCACCACCGAGAGCAGATACGGGCTCGCGCGCGCCAGCACGCCATTGTTCTGGAGCCATGTGCCGGCTAATGCCTCGCTGCTGCCGCCGTGGCAGCAATCGTCTCGCTCGCCGACGTTCGCGATGGCCTTCATGGCGTCGACTCCGAGTCGACAGATTTGCGAGAGGACCACCGCGAGCGAGAGCACGACGAACTCCCACGTCTCAAAATGGTGGTCGGGGTACGACAGCCAGGAGACTAAGAACCCTACGGCGCCACCGACCGAAGACACCACGAGGTCCTTGACCTGGAAGTGAACCAACGCAGAGCGCTTCGCGAGCGGCTGGAAACACGCACTTAGCGCGCGCGATATCCACGGACGCAGCTCCGTGAAGAGCAAATGGCCGATCTCAGCACAGCAGATAACGATCCAGAACGCCGAGATCTTGTCGCCGAGCTCCTGGGACTTTGGGTGACCGAGGAAGTCGGCGGTCTCCATCATCGGCAGCGCGAGCAGCGCGAGGCCGATCATGTCGAGCGCGATCGCGAACATGGTCTCGAGTACCTCCTTGTTTGCAATGATCCGTGCGATGATCACGACGCACGCGCCGACGAGCACGACGTAGAGCGCCACGAGGTGGTCGTAGTGCACGAGGAAGGTGTTGAGACTTGACGCCGTGAAGCAGCCCTGGTACACGAGCACGACGAACGCATCGCATGTCGAGACGGCAAAACAGCAGCAGAGCGTCGAGAGCGTCGAACCGAGCGCGACGCAGCCCAGCAACATGTGCCAGCCGAGGCGCGTGTTGTTGATGCGCTCGAGCGGCGCGTGGCAGGCAAGCGCGATGCTTATCGCCACCCCGCCAACCAGCGTCGTGACTGCGACCGCTGCGAGCCACACGCGGCCTCCGCAGAGCTTGTCCGCGAGCGGCGAGACGGCGATGGCGGCGCCGTGCATCTCGTGGCGCTGTAGTCGTGCGGCGTCCGCTGGGCTCAGGTGCGCCGCGTCTGCGTGCAGCAGCGGGACGAGCAGTCGCTTGCGGATGCGGAAGTGCCACCAGCTGAGCTCGATCCCGGCGAGCGCCATGACGCCCTGGCACGCGAAGAGCAGCGCGTGACCGCGCGAGCGGCTCAGCGCCGCGACGACCACGGCGGGCGGCAGCAGCAGCAGCGCGAGCTCCCAGGCAGTCGCCAGCAGCGCGCGACGGCGCGAGCGGCGGCGTCGCGACGCAGCGGAGACGTCGAGCACGTCAGTAGCGGCGACGGTGACGCAGTGCACGCGCCCCGGGCGCCCGGGCGACGCCGGGCGCGCCGGTGGTGCTGCCGCCAGCACCGGCGGCGTGTCGTTCATCGCTGTCTCGTATTGGAATCAATGATTAATCGATCAGCGGGAGATTAAAATGAACGGAAATGAAAGGGGAGGGGAAGGGGTCGACGCGGTCTTCTAAGTTTGTAATTTCGCCTATATGTCCTATCGCGACATGCAGAGCAGAAGCAGGAAAGCGGGGGCGGTGTTGTCGATTTGCAAACAGGAAATCCGCTGGAGCGAGTCGAGTACGGTACTCGGGCTGTCCGCGCCGAGTTTCTCACTGACCGCTCTTGAATACAGTGCGAAACTCGCCACACGATTCGCACAAGCGCGAATGCCATGGCGCCGCTGCCCCCGCCGCCGGCCCCGCCATCGCCATCGCCGCCGCCGCTTCCCCCCGGCCACCACGTCTGCAGCGGCTCGCCGCTCGCCGTCGCGCTCTTCCTGGTGCTGGCGCTCGGCGCGCTGCCGGCGCTCGCGCTCGCCGCCGTCGAGAGCGCCCACGCGCACGCGCTGCTCTTCGTGGGCGAGCTGCTGCTGGCGGCCGCGGCGCTCGAGTGGGCGTGGCTCGCGTTCCGCGTGCGCCGCAAGCTGCTCTTCACGCTGCGCGTCTTCGACACGCCACCCGCAACCAACTCTGCGCCCCTCGAGAGCGGATTCGAGCCAACGGAAAGCAGCCAGCGCCGCATCACGACCGCCTCGCTGCTGCGCCGCCGCCACCAAGCTATGCGCCCTGATCGCTGCGCCGTCTCGGGACTCGCTGAGCGCTGCGGCGGCAGCCACCGCTGGTACGTCGTCGCGCTCGGCGTTGCGATCGGCGGCGCGGCGGCGCTGCTCGCGGTCGTGTACGCGCTCGAGCGCGCAGTGTTCCACCGCCACCAGCATGCGCTCGGCTGGCAGATGCTCGTCGCGGCGACCGCGGCGGGCATGTTCCTGGCGCTCTTTCTCGGCTGCCTCGCGCCGTCTAAGCTCGACACGTTCGTGATCGCGGTGCACATGAGCTGCTACGTCGCGTCGAGCATGAACACGTTCCTCATGTTCTACGCGCGCGCGATCGGCGAGCTTGAGCTGCTCGACCCGCTCTACATCCTGCTCGTCGGCACGTGCGCGATTGTCGTCGCGCGCGTCATCACAAGCAAGTTCGTGATGGAGAGTCTGCTGTTGCTGCTCTTCGACCTGCTCGGCGTCGTGCTGCTCGCCGCGCCGATGCTCGCGGCTGCGGACTTCGTCGACCACCCTGGTGCCGACAAGAACCGGGACAAGCTCGCGCTCTTTCTCGTCGTCGTCATCGCGTCGGAAACTGGGCGCTATCTGACGAGACTCCTTACATCGCGGTGGCCGCTGCAGCGCTCGGCGCGACTACTCGTGCTCCCACTGTCTCGACGGCATTGCGACGAGACGCCCGACCAGACCTTGAGCAAGGTCGATGTGGCGTCGCGGTGTGAGCTCGAGGCGTTCATCGGCGGGGTCACGCTTGGTGTGCTGATGCTGCCACTGTCACTCGTGTGGGTGCGCCACGACTCGCTCGGCGTCTCCGAGGTCCTCGTGCTCGTGCTGGCGGTCGTGCTCGGCCAGTGGTCGCACCTCTTCCTCTCGAGCGTGAAACAGATGGCCGAGATCACCACGACGGGCTTCTACCTCCCGCCGGACTCGCCCATCGGCGGCGTGCTGGACCGCCTCGCCGTCTTCCTCGTCGCTGTGATCGTGTACCACCCGTACGTCAAGCACATCTACTTCAAGTGACCACCTCCACGCTTCCCGCCTCAGCCCCCTCAGCCTTTTCCTGCGAGTGGCCGCTAGAGAACGCATCAACTCGCATTATTTATTGAGCTGGCGTGAAGACGCGGAGTGAGTAGTGACTAGCAGACAGGCAGGCAGTAACTAGCGGCACTGTATGGCGGATGGACGCCAGATGATAAAGCTTGCTTCGCTTGCACAGACTGCACGTTCCGTGTCTCGTAATGTCCCGTTGCTTCTTGCTTCACCACACGCAGAACACGCGCGATGGCTGAACTGACGCGAGCGCGACGAGCTGCTTGTCGAGGCGATCATTATTGATTAAGCATCATGACACTATCCGAGAAGCTCTTTCGCTATCAGCATCGTTCTTGACTCGCCAACCTGCACGTCGACAGTGCTTTACACTAATGCGCGACAACGGTAAGGAGAATGTGCGGACTTGTACGATTCCTGCCTACCTAGGTCGACTTCTCAACGAGATGACGCCTTGAAAAATAGACTACCCGACTTGACTGCTGCTACCGGGATGTAAGCCATCAACCTGGACGCGCCGATCCCCAAGCGACTCGTTCAGGGTGTCAACGCGAGTTTGCTCGCAAACGAAAGTATGCACATGAGTCGATGACAAAGAGTGTCTGCACGAGGTTGAACACGATGTGCACAACGAAAGGAATTATCAGATCCAGCGACAGGAAAACCAAGAACACTCGAGGTGCTGGCGTGTGCTGGCAATACTATTCGAGCGCAAACATTCGATGAACAGAACTCTCTTCCACTGCCACCAAGGCTCCAGTCGGTATACGCCGGAACGAGAAGAAATCGCATCATCGAGTTTGCCTTCAAGAGACCGTGGCAATCTAAAGAGCCGAGCAATGCGGGAACACTTGGACGTGCATCGCGACAGTGTCTCGATCCTACTGCTGCTCGTTGTTCTTGAGGTACGTGTAGAGCAGCTGGACGCCAAAGCCTGTTGCACCCTTCGGGAAGTACGACTTCGCCGCGCTGTAGTTGGACGGACCGGCGATGTCGATGTGCGCCCACTCGACGTCCTTGTCGATGAACTGCTGCAGGAATGCCGCGGCCGTGCAAGCACCACCGTAGCGATCTTTGCCGATGCTGCGAGAGTCCGACTGGAAACCCTTAAGCTCCTCCGTGTGCTCCGGGAGGATTGGCAAGCGCCAGCAGCGCTCGTACGAGATCGTACCGGATTCCTGTGGACTCGCCAACATGAATATGTAAGACATTGTTCCAGCGTACAACAGGACAAATCACGCCTCCTTTCTCTTCGCACCTGCAAGCTGCTCGCCAAACTGTCTGAGTTTGAGAACACACCGGCGCAGTACTCGCCCAGCGCGACTGCAAACCATGACAGCATTTCAACACAAAACTCATCAGTGATTGCGCAAGGATCTCCTAACATATCGCAACACTCTTCCTGTCTGTACCCGTACCGATGCAAGCGCCGGTCAGTGTCGCCACGTCGATCACCTTCTTCGGCTTGTAGTACTGCTGCACGTACGAGAGCGTGTCACCGAGCACGAGGCGACCCTCCGCGTCTGTGTTGTTGTTCTCCACGGTGATGCCCTGCTCGAACCAATACCGACATGTCAGCCACTTACCGCATATAATCAGCACACAGCACGGATACAACCGAACTTTACCTTGTGAGACTTGACGATCGTGTGTGGCTTCACTGCCTCGGATCCGATGGCGTTCTCGGCCATTGCCAGCGCAGCCACGATGTTCACCTTAAGTCCGAGGCGAGACGCCGCCCGCACCGCGCCGAGCACGGCCGCAGAGCCACACATGTCCGTGTGCATGTCCTCGATAAAGCCGCTCGGCTTGAGGTTCAAGCCGCCGGTGTCAAACGTGATACCCTTGCCAACCAGCGCCACCGTCGTCTCCTCAGAGTCAGGGTTGCCGCGGTACTCGAGCAGGACGAGGCGAGGCGGGCACGTCGCAGCCTGTCCCACGCTCAGGAACATGTTCATGCCCTCTTTCTCGAGCTCATCGCGCTGGAGAACATGCACAGACATGTTCGGCAGGTCCGCTGAAGCACGAGCCACTCGCTCCATGAACGCAGGGTTCATTACGTCCGAGCGCTCATTGCCTGCAAGTCGTACAAGAGTTGTCGATAAGGACGTGGCTTCAGCATCCACGGAGCGGACGAGTGCAAGTACACTCTGCTATAACGATGCCGTACCCAGGTTGCGCGCGAAGATGGTCTCCTCGCCGACCATGACTTGCTCCGCGACATTCTAAGCAGCACACCTCACCGCATTGCTCCATGAGTGCACATTGAACCGGTAGAGGGCCACTCCTAGATTCACTTCAAACTGTTCTTCACCTGCTGGAACTCGGTGCCGGCGTCCAGGAAGATCTGCTCGAGCGGTAGCTTGAGCTTCTCGTCGCCGTTCTCGTCCGTGCCAGCGGTCAGGTACTTGTCGAACTGGTAGTTCGAGAGCACCGCAGCCTGCACCACTCACATCGGCATCCGCCGCACCCGTCAGATGCACGTCCTCTCATCATCGTCACCAGTCGCAGAAACACAAGCGCGAACAGACCTGGGAGATGAGCTCCACGACACGCGCCGGGGAGAGCTCAGCACTCTCGAGCACGGGCACCTGCAGCACCGCGGACTTCACCTTCTTCGCTCGCAGCGCGCTCAGCGCGCCATGCGTGGCCCCGCGTAGCAGCTGCGCGTCCACCTTCTCTGCGGCGCCGAGCCCGACGAGCAGCACGCGCGCGTCTGCCAGCCTCACGTCGTCCTCGCTCGGGTGGAGTAGCAGTGTCTCCCGTGGCCGCGCGCGGAACTCGCGCAGCGCGTGCGGCGACACGGCAAACGGCAGTGCCGCCTGTAGGTCACTGGCACCGCTGGGCACGAAGACGACGCGCGTTGCTGGCGCGTGAGAGCCCGCTAGCAGTGCCACGCGGCCCTGCACGCGCTGTTGCACGAGCTGGTGCGCGGTGTCTGCGCTCAGTGCGCGCAGTTGCTGGCAGCCGGCGATGGCAGCGGTGCGGCGGGTGGCCAGCGGCAGCAGCAGCAGCGATCTCGGGCGGAGCATTGGGCGAGGACGTTGGAGGTGTGTCAAAAAGTCGGAAAATGTGCGGCTGTGGCTGCTCGGAGCTTCAGGAGTCGCTCGCGGGAATGCAATGGCGGACGCCGACACAACCGAGCTGCTCTTCAGCACGCAGTTCTTCCTCAGCGCCGTGAAGCTGCGCAAAAGTGCTGTATCTGGCGTTCGTCCGAGCGAGTTGCTCGTCGGCTTCCAGCTGCTGCAGTTCGAGATCGTACTCTTTGACACCGCCGCCGCTGTCTCCGATGATGATGATGATGACGATGATGCACACGACGACGCTGGAGACCGAGTTGAACTCAAGCTTGCGCACGGCAAGTCGTGTCTCTTTCAAGCCGACGCCGACCAGCTGGCGCTCGACCTGCAACGCGAGCGCGATGCGCCGCTCGCGCTCCTGGTCATGCGGCGGGATCACGGGAGAGCGCGGCTTATGGCGTTCGCCAGTGTCCCGTTGGAGCTTCACGTCGGACTCCTCGAGAGCAGAGCAGCAAGCCGTAGTGACATCAGCGCTACTGAAGGAACAGACGCGGAGAGAGTCGACCGGGTGTCGTTGAGTAGAGATATGCGCTTCCGTGTGTGTGAGTGGGCGAGTAGCAGTGGGTCGTGGGAGCTCCGAGATCACGGGAATCGGGTGGTGGGACTCGCGACCGGTGTAGTGACGCTCTCATGCCTCGGGCGGACGCTGGCGCCGCACATTCTCGATGCGATCGGACTGCACGTGGACAAAGCGGAACCTGTAACGCGGCAAGATCGAGGCGGACTCCACGACAAGTTTGAACGAAGGAGTGAGGAAGCGAGTGCATCACAGCGCGGAGAAACTAACACTGCTGTATCGCATGCATCGGACAATGCAACGATAAATGAGACGGAAGGCATCAAGAGCGAGCTCAAGAATGAGACCGCATCCTCAAGTGCGATGCCAAGTCTTCCTGCTGCTGTTGCTGCTGCGTGCAAGTCCGACGCAGCTGTTCAGTGTGATGACGAGGTCTTCGTTCCTGGTGTCTACGCGGGACATTTTATGACAGACTCGAATCCGACAGCTGCAAGTTCGAGAGCAGATACACGTGTGCATCCTGTGATTCGGATCGAGTCAACCAAGTGCTGCGCATCCTCGATGTTGACCAGGAGAAACGTGCACCGACAAGACGAAGCACCGGACAGGACCAGATCTTTGTCTTCTCGCGTCGTGGGATCCACTCAAAATCCCGGTTTCGCCTCTCGCGATCTCCCACCGCCGCTCTTCTTCCAGAAGCCCCAAAAGTCCAAGCAGTAGGACGGACATCTGCATCATCGTCACTATGTCAAGTCGATCGATGCCGAGATTGCTGCATTGCATGGCCATCGGGCGGTTATGCCTGGTAAATACCAGGTATTTACGAGCGGTCGCGCATCTACGGCTGGTCGGTCGGTCGGTCGCTCGCGTCGCACGAAGATCTCTCCCTCACTCTTCGATCGGTTCTTGAGTCAAGAGAGAGAGAGAGAGAGAGAGAGAGAGAGAGAGAACAAGCGAACCGGAGCGAGAACAGCAAGTGTGCAAAGTATCAAAGGACAGCGAAGGAGAAGGTCTTTTGTTGTCGACGCATGAACCGGAAGGCATGACGGACTCCCGGCGAGTGCTCAAGGAGGGATTCCTCAAGAAGCGAAGTCGCAACTCGCTCATCAAGAAGTTTCAGCGCCGCTACTTTAAGCTCTACGCAAATGAGCTTGTGTACAGCCTGACCCCAACAGATGTCGCTGTGCGGCGCCGCATTCCGCTCGGCCACGACTCGGAGGTGCTTCAGACGAACGACCAGGGCATCGAGCTCTGTTTCGTCGTCAAGGCGCACCCGACCGACGCCAACTTCTACCTCCAGGCAGAGTCCGAGGCGGAGAAAAACGAGTGGGTGGTTGCGATCTTCGAAGCGTCTCGAACGCTCGCAAACGTTGCACCACCGCCAGCACCATTGTCTCCGCGATCTGCTGAGTTGCGGCCAGAGGTACCAAAGCGCGTTTTACTGCAGTTAACGATTCAAGCGGCAAGGAATCTCCAGGCAGCAGACTTCAATGGTAAGAGTGACCCGTTCTGCATCGTGAACCTTATTGGCAAGAACGGAGAGATGATTCGGAGCGAGGAGATGAAGACCAACTACATCACAAACACGCTCAACCCGGAGTGGAAAGCCAAGTTCGTCATCGGGAATGCCGTGGATCTCCACAACGTCGACACTCTGCACTTGGAGCTGTGGGATCATGACCATTTTTCGCGGAATACCTCGTTGGGGTTCGTTCGCGTCCCACTGTCGATCTTCCAGATGTCTCCAGCGAGTACGTATCAGACAGAAGTGATCGACAACTGGTTCCGTGTGGAGCCACCACCGCAGAAAACGTCGGTCATGCAGCGGCCGGCTGTCGTGACGGAGAAAGAAATGCTCAAGAACTACGGCGACCTTCACTTGATCATGAGCGTCTCAGGCCCTAATCTCGTGAGCTTCTTCCAGAGTTTGCACCTCGTGGTTTCGCCTCGCAATCGCATCGTCAACGCCGGCATGGAACACTCGGATAACCGTTTGGAGCTGACAGTGCTGTCGGCGAAAGATTTGATCAGCGCAGACTTCAACAGCTCGTCGGATCCATTTTGCGAGGTCACACTACTCGACCAGCACAGTAAGCCGATTCGAGGAGAAGTCTACACGACCAGCATCAAGTACAAGACTCGTAACCCGACGTGGGAGAACGCACATCACGTCTTCGGCATGGTATCTAGAATCGACGAGGCCGCGAAGGTAAAGGTTCGTGTAATGGACTGGGACAGGAACAGCAAGAATGACCCTCTCGGCAATGTCGTGATCGACCTCGACACTATCTCGGCGACAAATACTGCGACCTGGTACGACTTGCAGCCAGAGCCTGGAATGGCGATCCGTGAGAATCTCGGCTCAATCCAGTTGCAGCTCTGTCTGTTCGGTGAGAGTCGAGGTGAGCGCAAGCGACGGCTTACGATCTATAAGGAGGTTGCAGCAAAAACACACGAACAATCGGTGGAGCAGTTAGAGCTGGAAAACGCACAATATGAGCTCCACGACGCTGCATGCAAGCTCGACGGCGCAAGGATTGCGTGTGCTGTGAACGACTATCAAGCACGAGATCCTCGCTTTTACGGTATCAATGGATGCATCCACCAACTCAACACTGAGATCCCGCGAGCGCACCAGGAGAGCAAGTCGACTGATGAAGGGTTCCAGGCACGTGCAGGCTTGGAAGGTCAAGCGGTATTGGAGGTTTCCGTTGTCGAAGTTTCGATCGCCAATGATGAGACGAAGGCCGATATCCTCGCGACATCGAACCCATACGCGGTGATCGAGCTGCAGCCAGCTGTGTGCGTCGAAGAGTGCAAACGAACGAGCACGCCGCTATCTCCACAGAAAAGCAAGCGCATCGGAGCGCTGAACGCGGCTGCTTCTGATGCTCGGAATGCACTGCTCTCGAAGCGGGTGAACGCTGAGGTGTCGTCCACGCGAACAAAACTGGCCCGAAATGAGGTCCGTTCCGAGAAAGCAATTGAGCTCGATCCAGATCAGCCAGTGCTGAAAGTGGAGGTGGTCAGTGGCCATGGACTCTGTGGAGTCGACAGAGGCGGCTACAGTGATCCCTATTGCACACTAACAGTGACGGATCGAGCGAACGGGAAACCGGTGGAGAGCGAGAAGAAGAAAACCGCGATCATTTCACGGACACTCAACCCCGTGTGGACAAACGAGGTCTTCCTCTTTGGCAAGGTATGCATCTACAAGTTTGTTTGGTTTTGCATAACAGGCAGGTATTGATCGTGTTGCGTATATCGAAATTGTGTATGCCAGAACCACCCTCTCCTCGCGTCATCGATGCTCCTGATCCATGTTAAAGATCATAACAACGTCGGAAGAAGCACACCGCTTGGACGAGTTCAGATTCCGCTGGAGGATCTGTGTCGCGCATCAGCACAGTCGACTTCGATTGCGTCGACGGCGCAGCTGAAGCGGTACCAGCTAACCCCCGAGCCGTGGATGAAGAAGCACGCGCAGGATCTCGGAGAGCTGTGCATCAAGACCGAGGTCGTTGGCGATGCGACTGTGCTAGCAGAGATGCTGCAGCGGCAATCTAAGTCTTCGCCTGACAAGACGCTAAGTTTCCTGTCGTTCTCGTCGTTCACGTCAAACCCGTATATGCAAGGCAGCCAAATGTCCCAGGAGCTCAATCCCTCTGATAACTTGGAGACCTTCCCAGAATACGAAGATGAGATGACCGAGATACTCACACGAGGTCAGGAAATCCGCACTGCCACAGCGAGCGGCAACGCGGCCAAGTGGCGAAAAGAGAAATTCCACCTGTCGCTGTCGTATCCGGGCATGTTCAGCGACTCGAAGACTGAGAGGATCGAGCACTACACGCTACACTTGCGCGTTCATGGTGCACGCAACTTACTCGGATCGCAGGAGGCAGCAGCAAAGCGGAGCAATCAGCCAGTGAGCGGCGAGACTGATGAGTACCAGCTTCATCACCGTCGGCAGGCTCAATCAGCGACTACGAACGCCTACTTCACTGTCATTCCGGTGCTTGGGAACGGCGAGTTAGCGCACAGCGAAAAAAAACAAAGCCTGACAGTGTACGGGACCCGTAACCCGAACTGGCCAGAGCAGGAGTTCGTCTTCGGGAAAGCCAAGGACATCTCAACCATTTCGCACTTGTCTCTCCACGTGTACTCGCGCAATTTGCTTGACGAAAGCAGCAAATCCTTGTCACTCTTGCTCGATGAGAAAGAGCGTGGTCAACTGGTTCTGCTCAAGCGGTATCAGCTGTTGAAGCTGGATGCGTCTGGAGAGATCAGCGATGATGACTTCGATGTGCTTCGCTACGACCAGCGAGTACTGGCGTTCCGTCAGTGCCAGAATGGGGGCCGTTACTTCCCGGCTCGCGTGATGCGATATTTCCCCTTTCCGAAGGATGAGTACCAGGTTCGATTTGAAGGTATTATCGAGAGTATCGATGACATCCGAAACTTGTTCTCAGTCGACGTGAAAGGAAAGATTAAAGCAGTTCGTACCGACGGCAATGCTGACGTCGTTTTTCTCGAGGGTGAGCGCGCGAATGGCGAAGGGTATGCGAGGAATGTCTCAAGTTCGCTGTTAACTCCAGTCCAAGCGTTCACACCGTTGATTGAGAAGACTCTTGCCAAGCCAATTAAGAAAGAGGACATCGATCTCCTTCGATGGAAACCTCTTTTCCACTCGATCTCAGCACTCAAGCTGGAGATACTCTCCGTGGCAGACGTTCCAAAAACGATCAAGCGTCCAGGGTGTTTGCTCACTCTCGTTGGGAATCCGCTCGCATCGCCTTCTGCGACGGAAAGCAAGGTCTCAGTGCAAAACAACGGTGCACTCATTGCGCGAGCCGCTATGCCCGAGTTTAACTGGGAGGCTGGGAGACCGTTCTTGATCCCGATCGGCCATTGTTCCGAGAGTACCGATGTGACCGCTCTGCAGTATTTCGAGAATCGATCAATTGTCTTTGGTGACATCCGCGACGAAGACACTCCTTTTCGTGGCGATCAAGAGACGAGCTCAGAGTCTCAGCATGAGATTATTGCGTCTGGCGCTGATATCCTGGCGCACGTATCGAGCATTTTGATTGACGTAGTGGACCAGGGTGAGGATGAGAAACCTCTATCAGCTCACCGAATCATCGGGCATGCGAAGATCGATTTGGCCGGGCTGCACGAAGGTGAGCAGTTCTTGAACGTGAAGCTGACCCCGCCAAAAAGCACACCGTACTACAAGTTCGTCGGGGCTATGAACGTGCACGTTATGGCAACCAAGCACAACGATGATGTGCTCTCATCGACTGGCAAGACCCAAGACCTAAAGAACGGCGTGGTGAAGGGTGCGACAGTGTGCGGGTTTTCCGAATGGTTCGAGCGTCGTCAGGCTCTGCTCACTCCGCCAAATCTGCTCACAGCTCCGACCCAGACGCTCAGCCGAATCGAGCGCCGCGAGTTACTGCGGTCGTCTCTGACACCAACGGAAAACGCTCAAATCGACGCATTTCACATCGTTTTGACAATCGTGTCAAAGCGCATAGTGAATATTCTCCGTGAGATTCGACTGTTCGAGGAGTTCGAAGTGCTCTCAAGCGAACAGATGGAGAAGTTTCGGCACGTGCACACAACTAACGCTGACCCGAGCAGCGAATGGATTGGTCGCATGATCAACGAGATGACAGTGGAGACAAGGAAGGACATTGTCTTGCATCTTGAGATGGAGTTGCTGGACTTGGCTGGGTCAGACATCAAGCGTGTGTATCCTCCACGAGAACTCGAACGAGAGGAGTGGGTGAAGCTTCGAGCTGTCCGCCAGAAAGCTCTGCAAGAGACAGGAGGATTCTTCGTTCAAGATCGCACGAGCGCGCTTGTCCTGTTATATCCGAACTGCTTTACTGGCGAAGGGATGATCTCGTGGATTCTGCGAGCTCCGGCGGTACTTTGGGACGACCAATGGACCAAGTATTGCCATGATCCTGCAGTGAAAGCGTCCTGCATCCTGAGATGGCGGGACGTAAAGCTCACGCAAGATCCAGACGCGATTCAGCCGCCCCGAAATACTGAGCAGGCGCTGATGTGGCTGAGCGCGCTGTGCGACGCC
>JAASFW010000574.1:0-15443 GCA_023334005.1 Globisporangium orthogonon
TCTCTCTCTCTCTCTCTCTCTCTCTCTCTCTCTCTCTCTCTCTCTCTCTCTCTTTCTCTCTTTCTCTCTCTCTTTCTCTCTTTCTCTCTCAGCTTTAAGAAAAAGAGCGATTCCCAGGACATATTCATGAGCATGGCATCGTCCCCGCCGTCGAGTCTGGGCTACAAGTCTCCTGCTTCAGCGTCCGGGTCCGCATCCTCGCGGCGATTCGCGAAGGACGATGACGACGACGAGTTCGACGTCGACTTCTAGCCAGTATCATCCAGTGTTTTGCTCATTCACAAGCGTTCCAAAGAGTACCTCCCACGTACTATCGAGTTTGAAGTACAAAGTTCTTGATTCATTTTATCATTTTTCCGTCCTCCCCAGAGTTCTTCAATGTGGCGCGCCGCCGAGAGCGACGACTACGAGGCCGCAGCGCCCGCCGTGCAGGCGCACTTCCACGCGCTGCGCGCTGAGGACGCGCTGAAGCGCGGCGACGCAGTGGCCACGGAGCGCGAGGCACGGCTGGCGAGCGAACGCTTCCTGCAGGCGGCAGCGCGCGCTGGCGCCAACAAGCGCACGGTGGACGCGTTGCTGCTGCTCGCCGAGACGTACGAGTTCCGCGCCAAGCTGACGCGTGCGGAGAGCAGCGAAAACGGTGGTTCCACCGCCAGCAGTAGCAGTAGCGTCGCGAAGCCCACGAGCAGCGGCGATGCACTAGCTGATAGTGGGGCGCGGGAGGCGACGACGAAGGCGACCGAGGTTGGCGCGATGACGCCGACGACCGGCGGCGCGCATGACCCGGCAGTGGTCGCGGCTGCAGAGTCGCAGCTCAACGTTGCGGCGGCAGAGATGGAGGAACTCTGGCGCCGACTGCAAGAGATCGGACTCTCGGGCGCCGGTTCGCCGGATAAGGTGCGGCTGGTAGGGCGGCTGTCGGTCGGTCGGTTGGACGAATAGCGAGAAAAGGAGGAGGAGGAGGAGGAGCTGACGCTGGCTGCTAACGTGCGCAGAACAACGTGCTGGTGTCGTCGCGTCATCTGTCGTCGTCGCTCGGTGATTCGTTCTGCTTACTGCCGGCGAAGACTAAGTAAGTGCGTCTCTACTGCGGAATGCTTGTCGCCGCCTGTGCGCGGCTGAACGCTCTAGTGTGTGGACACATTCCCTTCAGATCCCCTGCTGGTGTGCACGGCACTGCGATCGACGGCGAGTCGACACTGCGGGCAGCGGTTGCTGCGCGGATGCGGAACCAGCGCCTCCGGTGCGTGTGCTCGCGCATGGCTCCATTTGTGTGTAGCAAGCAGCCTAAGGTCGAAGGATACGCTTGTTTATGCCCGAGCGCTGAAGGCTGATGGAGCAGCAGTACGGGCAGCGCGCAATCCTCGACGACAGATTCCACAAGCAGCAACAACAGCAGCAACAACAGCAGCAGCAGAGGTCATCTGGAGGCTCTGGAGGACACAACGGCGGGCTCAGTCCGCACTCAGCCGTCGGGAATGATGGACAGCAGCCTCACAACTCGGATCGTCGGGCTGGGAATGCGTACGCGGAGAACCCGCACCACTTCACGCACGACCGCCGCAGCAGCAACAGCAGCGTTGCGAGTGCGCAGCCTGCCCCGGAAGTTGAAGCACTGCAGGAGACGATCGCGCACCAAAAGTACGAGATCGTGCGGCTGCTCAACACCGTCAAGTCTCTTAGCTCAGAGAACACGAAGCTTCTTAAGGTGCGTGCGCGTGTATGTGTGAAGCCAGCAGGTCCAGGATGACGCGTCTTCTGTGCTCGTGATGGTAGTTGTTCGCGCTGTGCGGCCATCTCACGTGTTGTTGCTCCTGTCGATGATGTCGCTGGTGGTCGCTGGTGTCTTGGACAGAAATGCGATACGCTGTCGAGTGTGCAGAGCGAGAACCGGGAGATCCAGGAGTCGATGGAGAAGTTCAAAGCGCACTACAACCAGAAGGTGATGGAGGACGCTGTTGTTCATCCTCGTGGCGTGGACACCGTGCTGACATTGTTGAGCGTATGAATGAACTTGAGCCAGCTCGTAATGATCAAGCGAGCGCTCGAAGAATGGCGACGCCAGCGCAACAGCGCGGCGGCAGCTTCTCCGCTGTCTCCTGTCCCGGGATCATCCAGTCCGAGCCAGAGTCTGAGCTCTGTTACACAAACCAACAGCGCGCACACAGCGGCGCTCGAGGCGAGACTCCAACTCCAGGAGCAGCAGCTCGCGCAGCTCACGGAGGCGATGAAGACCAAGGATGACCAGCTGGCCAAGTACGAAAAGTGGTACAAGACGCTCAAAGCTGGTGCGAAAGCCAAGCAGCGCAGTCAAGGCGGCGCAGGCGGCGGCGCACCGGCGTCCATGAGCGGCAGCGACAGCTTCGGGGGTGCGACGGTGCCGCCGAGAGACTCGTTCACGAGCAGCAGCAGCTTCCATGGCCGCCAGAGCGGAGTCGGCGCCACTGGCATCGGTAGCAGCGACGACGCGGCGAACAGTGGACGACCACCAGCGCATCCGACTCGCCGAGCGCTGTGAGGTCGAAGAGAGGTGGCTGGATGCATGCCGCATGTAAGATGCAGCGCCTCTCAACCGCGGTAGATAATCTCGAGCGTAGCAACAAGACGTGTATGAAAGCGACTTGTATGTATTCCGTGGTGATCACATTCGCGAGTTTGAGACCTCTTCGACGAGCTGCTGGACCTTCGGCAACGCAGAGCGCGACTGCTTCCATCGCGCACCTAAGAGCAGCAGAAGACGACGCTCGCCTGCCGTCCACGATGAGATGACGGACGGCAGGCGACCGGGGAGCCGACCTCACGTCTTCCGCCGCCCAATTGCTGACTTGACCTATCCAATTTATACTAACTATTGCATCAGCGGGGCACCTGACAGTGCCCCTTGAACGGGAACAAACACCCTGCATGGAGAGCCGAGACACCCTGTTGTTGCTGAAGCCGTCGCAGCCGCAGCCGAAAAGCGCCAAACGCACCGCGCGTCACGTCCATCACCACCACAATCCGTCCATCACACAAGGTTCTTAGAAGCCGAAGAGACCGCTGAACGGGATCTCCGCCTGCTCCTTCGCGAACGTCTCGAAGTACTGGTAGATGATCGTCACGGCGAGCAGGATACCCGTGCCCGAGCCGATCGCACCGAGCAGGTCCGCAACCATCGACAGCGCGCCGATGCACATGCCACCGAACGCAGCCGCCGTCGGGATGTAGCGGTTCAGCACGTGCACGATCGACGAGTCGCGGTGGCCCTTCATCACCATCTGCTGGTCGCGCAGCTGCTTGGCCACGTCGCGAGCCGACGAGCCCGAGATCTCAATCCACGTCTTCGAGAAGAGCGCGCACGAGCCCAGGATAAACGCCACGTAGATCACGAAGCGGATCGGGTCGTACAGGATTTGCGCCAGGTTGCTCGGCGCCGACATGTAGTACGCGAGGCCGCCCACGGGCACCGTCTGGCCGGCGCTGCCCTCCACGTCCTGCCACACGCCGAAGAGGCGCACGAGGAAGTTGCCGCTGAACTTCTTGTAGAGCAGCTGCGAGATGAAGTACAGGTTCGACACGAGCGCCGTCTGGAGGATGATCGGCATGTTGGACGTGTAGAAGAGCTTGATCGGGTACGTGCCCTGCTGGCCACGGTACTTCTGGTACTTGACCGGGAGGTCCACGCGGAAGCCCTGGAAGTAGATCACAACCACGAACACGAACACCGTCGCGAGCAGGTTCGTGATGTTGGGCAGGTTCTGGCGGTAGAACGCTTCCTTGAGCGCGCGCAGCTTGTCCGAGCGGGTAATGAGCAGGTGGAAGAGCGCGATGATCGCACCCTCAAACTCCGTGCCGCGGCCCGTGTTGATCGTCGTCGGCGAGAACGCCTTCCAAACAATGTTCTCGCAGATGTTGGTCGCGATGAAGAGCGAGATACCCGAGCCGAGGCCGTAGCCCTTCTGCAGCATCTCGTCGAGGATAATGACCAGCACACCGGCGAAGAGCAGCTGCAGGATGATCAGGATCGCATTGAACGCGCCGATGTCCGAGACGTTGCCGTACATGCCCGAGACCACGTACGCGACGGCCTCGCCGAGCGTGATGAGGATGCCAAAGAGCTTCTGCGCACCGCTGAACAGTGCGCGGTCTTCCTTGAGCGACTGGTCCACCTCGATCATCTTGGAACCGGCGAGCAGCTGCATGACGAGCCCCGACGTGACGATCGGCGAGATACCGAGCTCCATGAGCGTGCCGCGGTTCGACGCGAGGATGACGCGCATCCAGTAGAGCGGGTCGGACGACTTGTTCGTCTGGATACCGTAGAGCGGGATCTGACAGCAGACGAGGAAGATGAAGAGCGTGATGACGGTCCAGAGGATCTTCTCGCGGAACGGGATCTTGCGGTCGGGCTGCGCCACCTCGGGCAGCACGCACATGACCGGCCGGATCAGGTGCAGGAAGCGCACTGCGGACGCGGCACACAAAAGCGGCGTCAGTTTACGATGGCAACTACACTAAGAGATGTCAGAGAGAGAGAGAGAGCCTCTGAACGCACTGGTTGTTCGGGTGCTTCTTCTCCGAGGGCGGTCGGTTGGTCGGTCGAGTTGCGCGCGGGGGGAGAAATGCCGGAATGGAAAGGATACCTCGCAAAAATGCAAGCATGAGGCCACGCGGTCGTCGCTGAGAGCAGGTCCGTAAAAAGAGCACCAACATACAAATGCCAAGAGAAAGCAGTAGCGTTCGTAATTACGCTCGTCAGATCGTCAATCACAACTGTAGTTGGTGTGACTCAATATTGGCCGGGTTACGCTCAGATGCGTGGTGTAATGGTCGAGTTACACCCAATTGCAAATTCCGAATTGTCCATAGTATTGGTGCTCTGAGTAGTGTGGCTACAATGCTTCATCTACACCAAATAGCGTGGCCCACAACGAAACGCGCCGCGACTCGCTTAAATGCGATTCACAGAGTGGAACTCAGTTCAAACCAGCGCGCCAAATCGCCAAAGCAAGGGAAGCCATGCACATCGAGGAGATCATCCTAGACGGCTTCAAGTCGTACGCGACGCGCACGGTCGTGAGCGGCTTCGACCCCCGCTTCAATGCCATCACGGGACTCAACGGATCGGGCAAGTCGAACGTACTCGACGCCGTGTGCTTCGTGCTAGGTATCACGAACCTCTCGCAGGTGCGCGCGAGCAACCTGCAGGAGCTCGTGTACAAGCAGGGCCAGGCGGGCGTGACGAAGGCAAGCGTGACGATCGTGTTCAACAATGCGGACGCGAAGAACTCGCCCGTGGGCTACGAGCAGTACGAGCAGATCTCGGTGGCCCGCCAGGTGGTCATCGGCGGGCGCAACAAGTACCTCATCAACGGCCACACGGCGCAAGTGAGCCAGGTGCAAAACCTCTTCCACTCGGTGCAGCTCAACGTGAACAACCCGCACTTCCTCATCATGCAGGGCCGTATCACCAAGGTGCTCAACATGAAGCCGCCGGAGATCCTCGGCATGATCGAGGAGGCCGCCGGCACGCGCATGTACGAGAACAAGAAGCAGGCGGCGCTCAAGACGATGCTCAAGAAGGAGAAGAAAGTCGACGAGATCAACGCGATTCTCGCAGATGAGATCACGCCGACGCTTGAGAAGCTGCGCGCCGAGAAGACGCACTACCTCAAGTGGGCGGCCAACAACACCGAAATGGAGCGCCTACAGCGCTTCTGCGTCGCGTTCGACTTCCAGAAGGCGCGCGATGCGCTCCAGAACACGGCGCACACGGTCGAGCGCATGCAGCAGGCGCAGCAGGACGCTGCGGCCCGCGAGGCGCAGCTCGAGGCGGACGTCGCGGCTGCGCAGCAGGAGGCCGCCGCGCTCCAGAAGCGCCGCGAGAAGGACATGGGTAAGGAGTTCCAGAAGCTCAAGGACGATGTCGAGAAGATCGAGAAGGAGATGGTCAAGTTTTCCACCAAGCTCGCGCATTGCCAGGCGTCCCTCGAAACGCAGAGCAGGGCTGAGAAGGCCGTGCACGCGCAGCGCGCGGAGGCCGCGCAGAGTATGACGAAGCTCGCGGCGGACGTCGAGAAGGCCAAGCAGAGCGTCGCACACGTCGACGCGCTGTTCGCCGCCAAGGAGAGCGAGTCGAAGGAGTACCAGCGCCAGATCCAGGCGCTGAATGCCGGCATGGAGCAGAGCGGCGACGGCGCCGAGTCGCTCTCCGAGCGCCTCGCGGCCAAGCAGCGCGAGCTACAGGAGACCACCACTGCCGTGAAGCAGATCAACATGAAGCTCAAGCACCTCGAGGAGACGATCAGGCAGAAGCGGCAACAGATCCAGCAGACCAAGAACACCAACCAGAGCATGGACCGCGAGCGCGAGCAGAAAGTGCGCGAGCTGGAGAGCATGCGCCGCAGTATCCATGAGTTCACAGACCGCTTCAACCCGCACGAGGAGCAGCGGCTGCTCGACGAAGCGAAGACCCTGCAGCAGAAGATCTCATCCTGCGAGCGCGAAGTCGACGACGCGTCGCACGGTCTCTCGTCTCGCCTCGACTTCAAGTACACGGACCCGTACCGCAACTTCCAGCGGGACAGCGTCAAGGGGGTGCTTGCGAAGCTGCTGGAGACCAAGCACGAGTGGTCGGCGCTTGCACTCGAGATCGCCGCGGGCGGCAAGCTGTATCAGATCGTCGTGGACAACGAGAAGACTGCCAAGGACATTCTCAAGTTCGGGCGTCTAATGAACCGCGTCACAATCATCCCGCTGAATCGCATCTCCCGGCGCACGGTGGAGCCGCGCAAGCTCCAGAAAGCGCACCAGGTGGCGTCTCAGTACGGAGGCAAGGTGTGGGAAGCCATGGAGCTGATTCACTTTGACCACGAGGTGCGCCCCGCGATCGAGTACGCGTTCGGGTCGTCGATCATTTGCGAGACGAGCGAGATCGCCAAGAACGTGACGTTCCACAAGGACATTAAGGTGCGCACCGTGACCTTGGACGGCGACTCGTACGACCCCGCCGGGACGCTGCAAGGTGGCTCAGCTCCGTCGAGTGGGACGCCAATTCTGCTCAAGCTGCACCACTTGATCACCAGCACGCGCGCGCTGAGCGATCTCCGGCGTGAGTACGAGGAAGTTTGCCGCACGCTCGACTCGATGAAACAGGTTCGTGAACGGAAGTGAGATGGTTGTCTTTGTGCGTGGAAGTACAGCAGGCAAGCGCTCACGTGTTCTTTCTTTTGCAGGACGGCGATCGGTTCCGCAAGATGAACCAACAGATCGAGCTGAAAGAGCACGAACTGCGCTTACTCGACGACCGCATTGCTGACAGCGCGTATGCGCAGCTCGAACGCAACGTGGTCGAGTCGGAAGAGCAGCTCGAGGAAGGGAAAGCGCTCCTGGTCGCAAAGCAAGCGGCTGTTGCGCAGCTGACGACCGACGTGAGTCGTCTGGAATCGGACATCACGAACATGAAGCAGTCTCGACAGTCCAAGATCGGCGTCCTCGAGGAGCGCTTCGCGATCTCGAAAAAGGAATTGCAGCAGCTCGGCGCGCAGCGAAAGGCAGCGGAACAGGCGCTGTCTGAGGTGGTTCTCGAGTCGGAGTCTGCTGAGCAAGACCTCGAAGGCGCAGATGAGAGCGTCACGGGCATCCAGAAGGAGATCGCGAGTCTGCGCAAGGAGGAGAAGAAGCTCGAAGACAAGGTGGCGGAGATCCAGCGTACGTACACAGAAGCGTCGAACAAGCTGGAGGAGCGCCGCAGCCACTTGACGCTGTGGGACCAGCAGCTGAAGGATCTCGCATCGAAGCAGAGCGAGCTTGCGAAGCAGAAGAGCCTGCTGGAAATCGAGCGCAAGAAGACCGAGCACAAGATCACGCGGTTGCTGAAAGAGGAGAGTGAGGCGAAGCACATTGTGAAGAAGCTCGAGAAGGCACACCCATGGATCGAGACGGAGAAGGAGTTCTTTGGGCGCGAGCACACGGACTACGACTTCCAGCGCAAAGACCCTGCGAGTGCGAACCGCCGCCTCCTAGAGCTCAAGGAGACGCAAGGCGCGCTGTCGAAGAAGATCAACAAGAAAGTGATGGGGATGATCGAGAAGGCCGAGCAGGAGTACCAGGGGCTGATGAACAAGCGCCACATCATCGAGAACGACAAGGAGAAGATCACGTCGGTAATCAAGGAGCTCGACACGAAGAAGAACGAGGCGCTGGAGACAACGTGGGTGAAGGTGACGAAGGACTTCGGGTCGATTTTCGGCACGCTATTGCCCGGAACGACCGCCAAGCTTGAGCCGCCGGCCAACGGTATGTATGTGTGTGTGTGTGTGTGGTTCTGCTGGGGTCTCAAACGCATGTTTTCGTGCTTGTCTGGACAGGGACGATCCTGGATGGGCTTCAGGTCCGGGTTGCGTTCGGCGGGGTGTGGAAGGAGAGTCTGACGGAGCTCAGCGGCGGCCAGCGCTCGCTGCTCGCGCTGTCGCTCATCCTGTCGCTGCTGCTCTTCAAACCGGCGCCGATGTACATCCTGGATGAAGTCGACGCCGCGCTCGACCTCTCGCACACGCAGAACATCGGGCAGATGATCCGGTCGCACTTTTCGCACTCGCAGTTCATCGTCGTGTCGCTGAAGGAGGGCATGTTCAACAACGCGAACGTCGTGTTCCGCACCAAGTTCGTCGACGGCGTCTCGACTGTCACGCGCACGGTGCCTTCCAAGTCCAAGAGATAGACGGACGTGCGCGCAGTGAATCGTGCTCCACAGCGAGTATGCGGGTGTCTTTCGTGAAGAATGCATGGACAATGTATTTTGTTCGCTCTCGCTCGTTCGTCTTATTGCTAGTTTGCAGCAGATGCAGAGAGCTCCAGATTCACTTGGCTCTCGTGTCGTATACCATCGTTGCTTCTACGCTGGATGTCGTGTGGTGTGCCCATCGCCGTGGTTGCAAGCTCTAGTTGCACCCGAAGAGCTTCCTGCTCGCACTCGAGTTTGTCCCGACGAGCGAGCTCCATGATCACGCACACGGGCATCGGGCGGATCGTCGTGTCCCGCAGGTACACTTCCGTGAGTGCGAACCCGTAGGCTCTGCGCCAGAGCTTCACCACGTGCCTTTGGATCGCTCGGCGCTGCTCTTCGCGAGCAGAGCGCCGCAGCTTCTGTGTGGCGTCGACTTTCTCAAACACGATGCTGAAGATAGCGTACAGTAGCGTTGCGATGTTGGTGATGAGCGTCACGTACGTGAGCAGCAATGTCACCGTGTGTTCCAGGTAGAACGATCCCATTTTCAAGATCAGTCCACCTGAAGAGAGATAGATCAGAGACCAGCGTGAGAACAATAAGTGTGAAAAGTGGGGAGTGACACAAGAGCGCAGGATCTGAGAGGAACTGACAGAAGAGCGTGATGAAGAGCTGGATCTGCGTCACCCCAGCGAGCGCGCTGTCCGATGGCTCCTTGTACGGTTGGAAGAAGAGCATGACCGAGAGGTAGATCAGCCTGGGAAGGAGCCACGCAATGCAAGCGTAGGATACATATCATTCGGCACCGCTGTGAGTCCTCACCAGAACACGACAAGGCAGCAGCGACGATAGTACACACATACTACGCAGCTTACAAGACGGTGAGTCCTGCGATGATCCGGTTCGCCCCTGTCTTGGCTAATAGAATGATGACGCAGTTCAGCAGCAATTTGCGACCAAGGTCCCAGACCTCGAACCACCAGAAGCGCGAGCCGTCTGCGCCCAGAACGATCAAACACTAATTGAGCAAACCAGCACACACAAGACATTCTGTCCACAAGGTAGCTAGTCACCTTACAAGAGTAGTAGATGAAGCCAACTTGCGCAACCGTGCTCGGCTCCTGCACGTACGACGAACGCAACACCAGTCGATCAGAGCGAGCATCATCCTTCCGAGCTTTTCGCTGCCGAAAACGTACATTGAGCTTCTTGTTGTACAAGTACTCAGTAAGCAAGTCCTTCTCGAATGTCACGGCCTTCTCCTCGTCGAATCGCAGTCCACGATTTTCCAAGTCTTGTCGCATCTCGTCTAGCAAACGCTTCTTGAGTTGCATGATCGCGGGCTCGTCGAGAAGCAACAATTGCTCGTCGACGCCATTGCGGCGCTTCAAGAAGAGAATGAGCCAGAACAGCATCGGTACGCCTGCGCAACAAGTCGATGAGCATTCACACATACTCCAAGTGAACAATGATTCTCGTTGACGAAGACTCTGAATGACAGACGAGAATGCTAACAAAGGCCGTACCGATCACCCAGACGACGCCGAGCACTCCAGTCAGGGGCAGGTAGTGCATCCACTCGCCCTCAAAACACATCAAGCTCTTGTCGCGACTCATATACCACTTGTCGCCGATTTCTTCGCAGTAGAACTGCCCGATCACGCGCTGACTGAGCTCCGGGTAGAATAGTAGCATGATCCTTCAGTCACCACACAATGCACATATAGTAGAGAGAAAAATCGGTATCAGCAAGCACCTCAGACATATCGTAGACTGACCACAAGCTCTTCGCTCCCTAACCAGAAGAAGAGCTTGATGCACTTGTTCTGGTACGACTTGAAATTGAGCCGCAGCCGGATTCGAGCACGCCAAAGTCGCAGGTTACTCCGCACAACCATCCCCAGCACATCACCGCTTTTTATGTGGTGAGAAGTAGGACATCTAGGATAGTGTTCCGAGGACGATGCTGGCAGATGCACGAGCTGGATGAGGCGCTGAACGCGCTTGGCTATGCGTGTGGTTCCCCACCAGTCTCGAAATCGATCGAGGTTCGATTCTACCGGCGTCCATGCTTTTGCCAATATTCGCATCAAGAAGCTGCTTTGCTGGAGTCGGGCCTTCTCGATCTTCCTCTCAGCTCTCAGCTTCAAGAGCAATGCAGAGCGCCGTGTGGCTGTATGTGCTTCTTTGAAGACTGGGAGACCACAGCGAATGCAATGACGAGGAAGTGTAGAGAGCTTCACGCGATATCGCATGACTCCCCAACCAAGGAGCATTCCAATAAACGCGAGAAAGCCGACTACCACAGCAACCAAGAGCCTGTGCATCGAAAGCAAAGACAGTGTGTTGGGTGATGTGAGAGGCCAGAGAGTCAGTCAAGCAGTGTCACGGAGAGTATGAACTCTGTACCGATAGTTACTGAAGTAGTTCAGCTCGTAGAAACACTCAGCTCCAGTCGTGTCGACAATGCTGAAGTCTACGATGGAGAATACATCGATAAGGCGGCTCATTTCGCTCGGCCACGGGATTTCGTAGATCTTCTTGAAGCCGCCAAAGATCTGAAAGAAACCGAGCAGAATCTTGAACTTCTCCGCACGGAACGGAGGAATAGATGTCGAGCGTGGAGCAATATCGAACAGGTAGCGCCTGCTGCCTGATCTACTCAAGCGCTTGTCGATGCTCTGAATCAGCTGTCGGGCGCGCTGCTGGATGTAGAATTTGGCTACGAGCAACACTGTCGCAGATCGAGGGTCAGCATTGTGAACTTGAAACTTCCTGGCGGCGTTCGCATGGGTCATGATCTCGCGCTCCGAGACATCTGAGAAGTAGTACGTGATGAGCGCAAGAGCAACGATGCCAATACCGAACGGCATTATCGCTAGCAGATTTACTAGTCGCTCGACAGCAGGGTCGTCCGGATCAGAACATCCTATGAACGAATGCACATCGATCAATGGCAAAAAGTGTGAGACAAGGCGAGCATTGATGGGTGCGAGATGCAACTTACGCTTGCACATGCCGTTCGATACTTTGTAGTATCCCGGAACACACGAGGCACACATAATGCCAGTATAGCCTTCAAGACACTGGTTTGCCTCGCTGTTGAACGCGTTTGCACTCACGACGCTGCTACTCTCTTTACTGCAGGCGGAATAGGTCTGTTGGGATGGCATCACAGCGTGTCCGTGTAAGATAAGTTGTTATACTTCCACACGTGTAAGCGCACACCAAGTTACCAAAACTCACATCGCACTGGTAGTACTCGTTTCCCGACAAGCACGCGTAGATGCGCTTACGGTTCCAGAATTTGTCAAAGTCCTTCTTTACCGAGCACTCCGATATCCGTTTGACGATGTTGTTCTCATCCACGTCTCTGCACGGATCGCCCGGCTTCCATATCAATGGGTTGGAACAGCTTTCTGAGAGGTATGACTCACGGCCACCCCACAGATAATATCCTGCAGCTCGGGTTGGCGCGCTGACACCGACTGTCAAACCGTTGCTGTCTTCCCGCTCACATAATCCGCCAAGAGGACAAAGGTAGCACTTGACACCGTCCAAGCTGTGGTGGAAAGTCAACCTTGTGAGAAGTCCCTGGCGAGGCAAACGAAACAGTCAATTGAGGAAACCACCCGTACCTGTAATACTCCTTCTTGCACGGAATGCAGATACTGAACGAAGCAAGGAATGACACACAGCGAAACAAAATCAGGTTTGCAGACCTTTGTCGTATCAATCAGCA
The DNA here is from genome assembly GCA_023334005.1 of Globisporangium orthogonon. NCBI lineage: Eukaryota > Oomycota > Peronosporomycetes > Pythiales > Pythiaceae > Globisporangium > Globisporangium orthogonon. The sequence continues at coordinate 12,450 of JAASFW010000574.1, forward strand.
ATCGAGATGTGTAGCCACAATCATACCCATCGGTGTTCTGGAACCCGGTCTTGCAAGGATCAACCTTGATGTGAATCGAAGTAATACGCTCCAGGTTGTTGGCTAGGCGGCAGGTGATCCCTACAGTGTACGTATCTGTCCGCGAGTCTGCGTACACTTTCGCATCATCAAAGGTGACGTATCCGCGGCGAATGGCCATACTACTAGATGGTGAAAAGGAGAACGACTCATTCTTGCCCTGCCCAGCGACATCAGCGATTCGTTTGGCCGTGCAGCTCGAGACATTGTCGTACGTTGCGATCTCGCCGTAGTAGTCACGTATGACAATTGTTGGCCATAGCACTGAATCGTTTGGCCTTGCTTGTTCCCTCTTGTTCATTACTTCTTGAATGGCAACTTCATCCGGGGTCAAGATCAGCGACTTGTTTGTTACTCTCGCTACTCCCAAGCTTACACCGCTGGTCACAGCGAATGGCCACCAGCCAACGGATATGCTTGTCGCGCTCGTACTCGCTAATGGCTTTCCCGACACCGACACGGTTGACGCTGAGTCCATACATTCGAAGAATGAGAAGCGCTGGCTGTAAACCCAGTAGATATCCATCCCACCAAATGCGTTGTTGTCCCCAAAAACAACCCTCGAACACTGGAGGTAGTTGTCGCTGGTGCGCGTCATCGTGTCGATGTAAATCGCACCGCCAAAGTCTTTTGCCGAATTGTCTGCAAATCTGCTGTTCGTCAGTGCTAACGAGCCGTTCTCAGCGACAGAGAGTGCGCCACCTGTGTACCCACGGTTCGAGCTAAACAAGACTTGATCTGCGCGCAAAAGCGATCTCCCTTTCAAAGATACACCTCCTCCAAAGCTCAACGCTGAGTTCGCGTGCATGTCCACGCCTGTGAGCGAGACAACAGAAGAACCGATGCTGAAGATCGCTCCGCCTTCTGTGGCATGGTTGTTCTCGAATTTTACATCGACCAATGTAGCAGATGTGCGCACCGACGTGTAGATCGCTCCGCCCCAAATGCCAGCGCTGTTATTTCGAAGTGTCATGTTCCGGAGCGTGAGCACAGAATCGCGAGTGATTTCAATCGCGCCGCCCTTGGTCGCAGTGTTTGATTCGAACAGTGTGGTGTCGATGATTGCGGTCGCGTCCACCATATAAAGTGCTCCACCTTCATTGAACTTGTCGCCATTGTTTCGTACTTCACACTGATTCATTATGAGTGAGTTTTTACGGCCGAGGAAGATCACGGATCCAAACCCGAAGTTGCGGTTGAACGTGAACTGCGAGTCGACAATACTGCATACGATATTGGAACCTGGAGCAACGAAGAGCGCGCCGCCTCGGTCTTGGCATACGTTCGAGTGCACTTGCACATTGTTCATCATTAGAGACCCTCCTGTCCGCAGAAGCATACCCCCACCATCATAGTACGCAAAGTTGTCAACCAATAGCGAGTCGCGGATCTCTAGACGAGTGTTCAGAGCGAATATGCCGCCTCCGAAGTTGTCAGCCCAACCGTTGAGAAGACTACAGTTCCGCAGCGACACGTATGCATCTTCGGAGTAGATGAGTCCGCCAGAAATCGCCTGACCATATGACAACGTCGAGTTGACAACCTGTACGTTTGTCTCCGCATTCTTCACGCTGATCAGTCCGCCTAATGCAGCAAGTGGCGCACTTGGGTTGCTGAGGATGCTTGAGTTTGCGATCACGACTTTCGCGCCGCCGGCGAGTGATATTGCAGCGCCGCGTACCGTTTTACCCGAGCCTACTATGTTATCGACAAAACTCCAGTCGTAAATTTCGATTCTGCCCTCAGTGAGAGCCGCCAAGCCCCCACCTGCATCGTTGCGAACAAAATTGCTCGCTACCTTGTTGTTTTGACCGGACAAGTCTGTGCGCGAAAGAATGATACCACCACCCGACATGAGCGCGCGATTCGAGTTCACCGTGCACCTCTCCATCGTCACGCGATTCAGCAAACCAGTCGGCGCGCCGCTGGACATAATGCCTCCTCCAAGTTGATACGCTATGTTGCTGTATACAGTGCAATTTAACAGCTCAAGGTCACTGTTCGTGTCGATGAATATCCCTCCACCATATATCTGAGCTGAGTTGTTGTAGATCGCAGAGTTTGAGAGTCGCAGACTTCCGCTCTTCATGAACACTCCTCCGCCCATACTGGCTTTCCCACCCTTGAACTCGAACATCGATGCATTCAGCTGGCTGCCGGTGTCAGCATATATCCCTGCGCCGACACCACTGGTCACGGTTAGCACGTTGTCAGCGACAGAGCAAAGCGAAGTGCGACCAGCTGTGGTGTTTTCGCGCATCTCCACAGTGCCAGACACGAACATCCCAGCGCCTTTTGGCGCAGAATTGAGAGACACGTTAAATCCTGTGTGACTGAGCGACGAGTTCAGAATTGCTATGCCGCCTCCACTGATCTGAGCGTCATTTTGCGACGCCACAACGCTCACGAAGTGAACTGCAGAGAAACCAGACAGGTGGATGCTGCCACCTAAACTTGACGCGCTGTTCTTCGTGATGAGGGCATTCTGCAGTAATCCGACCGCGGATCGAAACGCTCCTCCTCCACCGTATGTCGCTCGACCACTCAAGATATTGAACCCTCGAACTGTACAATCAGCAGTACAAAAGAAGTTCCCGCCACTGTTGCTCGCTCTGTTTGCCACAAGTTCTGAGAGCTGAGCGATACCATCGACTGGCGAAAGCGAGCTGCTTGACAAGTACACACCACCACCGTCGGATTTAGCAAGGGAGTTCCGCACGGTCACATTGCTGTGAACGGTTTTCGAACTCACGAGCATCATCGCTCCACCCAGACTCTCGCTCGCGTGGTCTTCCAGCACTGTATCATGAATCGAGATGCTTGAGTCCTTTGCGTACATCCCCCCTCCTTGCCCCTGCGCTGTTGATTTACTCACAACAACGCTCTCGATCGATAATTCGGCGTTGAAAGCAGCCA
>JAASFW010000575.1:0-15391 GCA_023334005.1 Globisporangium orthogonon
GTATCTCATCAAACGTTGTCTGCACGAAGACGTCCTGGCTGGCGCAGTGGCACTCGAGAAAACGACCAAACCTTCCGTCTTGATGTACAAGCTCCCGCCTACCTGTTGACTTCGATCGGATGCGTGGAATCTATCCCCACACATTCGAGCACTTGGCTTGTTGATCCGCCGAGTTTGCCGCGCATGTGGATGGGTGTGAACCACACGAAACAAGGACATTAGCTTTCCTTTCAAACTGTCATTTTAAACTTTTGGTGCAAAGTGGCAGCAGCTGACCATGGGGCTCTCGGCCGAGGAGCTGAGCGCCGAGACGCTCTACCCGGGCGACACGATCGAGTACTTCTCCATGGTGCGCGTCGACGGCTGCATGCGTGCGCGCGCGTGTTGGCTCAAGCGGCTTCCACTTGTTTGCGCCGCAATGCGAAACACGCAGGCATTCGTGAACGGCGACCCGCGCGGCCACCGCGTGGCCAAAGTGCTGCAGGTGCTGCGCGACGAGCCCGAGTACCCGCTGCGGCTCGAGAGCCAAGAGATGTGCGTTTCGCTTGGCGTTCTCTTTCTTGCAAGTGACGCGTGCGCGCGTTGACGCTGCTGGATGGACACGCAGGCTGCCGCTCACACTCATGGTCCGGCGGAAACGCGACCGCCACGACGACGAGATCGACCCCGCGCGTGCGTGCGTGCTCTTCGTGACAACGCCTGCCAGACCGCGTATGTAAAACCAAGTGCTTGTCCTGCGTGCGGCTGGCAGTCGCCAAGTGGCGCAAGATCCGGACGTTCAAGCTCGTGGTGGGCGAGGTGAAGGGCCGGACGCGCGCCGATCGCCTCAATGACGGGCTCAAGCGGGTGTGTCTGTGTGTTGGACGGGTGGTGGTGATCAGCTGCTCAATGTGAGTGGTCGCTGGCATTGCAACTCATTGGTTGGTGGATACCAGAGCATGGCGGACGCGATCCAGGCGGCGAAAGCTGCATTCGCGGCGCAGACCGGCGACAGAAGCCAGCAATGCTCGGACGGCGACGACGACAACAATCGGAAGATCAAAATGGAGCAGCAAGCAGCCAGGAAGCCGACGAAAGTGCCCAAGCTCCAGCAGCAGAAACTCTCGTTCGCCAAACGCGTCAGCAGCGACGCCAGCAGTGAACGTAGTAGCGATCTAGCGTTATATAAGCGGTCGAGTCTGGACTCTATGAGCAAGAGACTGTCACCATCGCAGTTGGCGCGACGGCCGCGAGACGACGAGCCTCCCGTCGCTCTCAAGCGCAAAAAGCCGCGCCCGCAGCCCTCGCTCCCACGTAAGCGAGCTCCTCACGACTCGCCGCGCAGCCTCAAGGCTGGAGGAGACAAGCGACCGCTACACAAGAGCAAGTACTTTGCCGCGACAGAGCAGCGGAAGCCGCAGCAGAAGAAGCTGGAACTGATCAAGTTCGTGGACCATCTCGAGGAGAAGAAGGCATCGCGTGCGACGACGCTGAACGAGTATCTGGCTCTGGATGAGAAGCAGAAGAGCGCCTTCGAGGCGTTTGCGTGTCCGCCGTCGTCTCTCGACAAGGTCAGCAGCAGCAGCAGATCAAGTGACGCTACAAGTTCCTCTGCCGCTGGTCGTAGGTGGAGGCATGAACGGGAGAGTCACCATCAGCGTGGCGCCAAGCAGGAGCAGGTGTCCAATTGGCTCGCGGGCGGGAATAGGAAGAAGAGCGAGCCGGTGACACCTCCAGGGCCACCGAAGCGCCAGAGTCTGGGTCAGCCGCGAGCTGTTCCCGACAAACACAAGTCGCCGCTGACGAGCAGGCTCAGCTTCGTCATGCCGACCAGCGCCGGCGAAACCAGCAGCGGCAGCTCGCAGTCCTCCTCACGCGCTGAGAAGAAGGTGAAGGTGCGATCAGGCAGAGAGAACGCTGACAGCGACGACGACGGTGGCGAGAGGCATCGCAAGCGCAAGCACTCGAGCGACTTCTCGTCTCCCGTGCAGTGCTCGAACAAGGTTCGTTCTCCTTTGTAGGCTGTGTATATACCGAGTATGTCGATGGCGGGATGGGTGCTAAGGAGTTCGGATTGTGTGCATGTGGAGATTTCGGAGCGACGAGATCGGCAACCGAATGGGCGGGCCATGAACCACTGGATGCAGCGGAAGTGAGCTGCGCGCCTTTGCGAGGACACGATAACTCCTTGCAAGATCCGATAACTTATCCCAGCGAGAGATATGGACGCCATCATCGCCGTCGTCACTGCGGCTGCTTTCTGTCGGACAGAGCTCGCCCGCATTCCCAATGAACAACTCCCATTATTTTGACGGACGTAGTTGCAGCTTCAGCAGCGCCGCTCTCGCGACTCGGATCTTTCCTCTCGGCCGACTCATGGGATTGGCTCCCGCGTTGCTCTCGCACGCTTGCCTACTGCTGCTTCTTGACGAGGCGGAAGCCGCCGTCCGCGAGCTTCCAGATTCCCAGCGTATAGCAGAGGGGAATGAGCACGATTTCGCGCAGCATCGTGAGCGTGGCTGACACGACGTTGAGCTGCGAGCCCGGGACCTCGCGCCACTGCACCGCTATCTCCTGTTGCACGTCAGCAAATATGTGCATCCAGCCATAGATCAGGACCCGCGTTCCCATCAGATCTCCATTCACTTTCGGCCCGTCCGCACACGCACCTTGACACTGAGCTGGTTGGCCGCGGCGAGGTACAGTAGCTCAACGTCGAACGCCCATCGCTCAATGTGCATCGTCGGGAAGACGGCGCGCGCCGCCGCGCGGTCGAAGAGCTTGAAGCCACACTGTGTGTCGCGCACGTGCTTGACGCAGAGTGTCGAGACGAGGATGTGGAAACCGTGCATGAGCAGGTTGCGCAGCGGGTGGCGCTGCGCGATCGCCTGCTCCTCCAGGTGCGCGCGGCTGCCGCAGACAACGACCCCGTCGCGGCCGCCACGCTCCTGCCGCGCACGCGCGAGCGCCGTCTCAAGCTTGGCGAGGTCTCGGATCTCGGTGGCGTTATCGGCATCCGCGAAGAGCACGAGCGCGCCGCGCGCGCGCAGCACACCTTTGCGCACGGCGCCGCCCTTGCCGTGGTTCGTCTGCAGCTGCAGCAGGCGGATGCGCGCGGCCGAGTACTCCTGCACCTGCGCGAGCACCACGTCCACCGTCCGGTCCTTGCTGCAGTCGTCCACCACGATGATCTCGTACGAGAAGCTCCTGCGGATTCATTCGTATACGCAATCAGCACTGAAGCAATTCTCCTATCACCCAACCTCTCGACGCACGGGTCCGCGGCACGGCGCTCGTCCAGGTATGCGATGGTGTCGCGCAGCGTCACGACGATGCGGTCCTGCTCGTTGAACGCCGGGAAGATGACCGACAGCGAGCACTCGGGCTGCTCGTCTCCCAGCGACCCGAACGCGCGCCTGACAAGAGTGATGGTCTCGGTCGTCAGTGTCCCTCCCCCCCTCCTTCTTCATGTGCATACCAGCATTCTCTCAGCGCGCTACGCACCGGCGAGAGCGCGGATCCGCGGCGCTCGGATCCTCGAAGGTGTTTTCGACTGCCGGTTCCGGCTTGAGCGCGAGGCGCCGCGCCTGCGTCACGGGCTCGAAGAACCAGCGAAGCAGCAGCAGTAGCGCGGCAGCCGGCGGCGCCAGCAGCAGCGGCAGCGGGAGAGCGAACGCCGCCATGGGTTGGGTGTCTGCCACGTGCGCTCTTGGTTCCAGTATGCCCAGGATGCTGGCGTCAGACACCCGCCCACCCGCGCTCGAGTGCCAGTGGCATTGAAGCGGGGATCAGGCTGCATGTCAAGTGGTCTCCCTCGCTTTCGTCACTACCAACTTGCCACGCCCAGTTTTCAAAACAACGAGCTCGGCGGGAAACACAGGGCAACAACAACAGCCAATAGGCATGAGCAGCACGGCGCAGGAGAAGGAGGAGGTGAAGGTGACGCCGCCTGAGTCCGAATCTGAGGAGGAGCAGGCGCCTCCGCCGCTGCATGACGTCACGGCCACCACCGTCAGCGGCGCGCGCGTGCGCCGCTCCACACAGAAGTACACGGTGGCCGCGCCCAAGGAGGACGACACGGAGGCGTTCACGCCTCCACGCGGCCCCGGCCAGGAGCTGCGCGACATCCCGGGTGCCGGCGACGCGGTGCGTTTTCCAACATGTGTGGGTCGGTGTCTGGATGAAGCTGTATAGCGCGGTGCGGGAGCTGATTGTCGATGCGCTGGCGGGTGCGGCGGCAGGTGGCGGCGCTCGGCAAGAAGCAAGCGGAGACGCTCAAGGCGCTGTACCTCGTCATGTACTCACGGCGATTCCAGCTCAAGAACGTACGTGCTTGCTGATTGGTTAATAGAAGGTATGAGACGAGACGAAGCGAGTGCCTGACGCTCGTGACGTGGCTCGTGCCGCGCAGCTCAAGACGATCAAGGAGCACATCCTCGCGTTCTCTGGCATCCCGGAGGCGGAGCAGAGCGCCAAGGCACGCGAGGCGCTCTTCGGCAAGATCACGCGCTGGCAGCGCAGCTTCGTGCAGGAGGTCATGGACGTGCTGGGCGTCGACCGGTCGAAGAAGTCGTTTGACGCTGAGAGCAAGCCCTTCGACAAGGACGCGCTCATCAGCCGCCTCATCGACTGGCTCTACCATCCGCAGGAGACGAAGGCTGCCAAGAAGGCGGTGACGCCCAAGGCTGCCAAGAAGGCGGAGAAGGCACCCGCCAAGCGCAAGAGCGTGCGTTGACGTCTGGTGCTGGGTGGCTGATGACACTTCATCGCGCGAGCTAACTAACTGGTTGTTGCAGACTGCGAAGGACGCGGCACCGAAGAAGAAGCAGAAGACGGCGGCCGTGAAGAAGACCAAGACGAAGAAGAGCGAGGCTGCGGACGACGACGAAGACGACGACGAGGAGGAGGAGAAGGACGCGGAGGGCGATGGCGACGAGTCCGACTACGAGGAGGAGGACGCAAAGAAGAAGAAGAAGAAGCGCGCCAAGCCGACAGCCACTGCGAAGGCGAAGGGGACGGAAGCGCCTGAGGACGACGAGGACGAGAAGGACGAGAAGGAGAAGGACCTGAAAGGCAGCGGCGGCGACGCGTCCACATTAGACGCCGACGTGCAGGCCAAGGTGAAGCAGATCATCGCGCAGGGCAACGCAGAGGAGCTGACCGTGAAGAAGGTGCGTCCGCGTGATGGGATGCCGGAGTAGTGGAATTGCTGGCGCTAACAAATGTCGCTGGACGCGCAGATCGTGCGGCAGGTGAGCGAGGAGCTCGGGCGCGACCTGACTGCCGAGAAGAATGCGATCAAGGAGTTCATCAAGGCCGGGCAATGAGCGGGCATCATGCGAGCGAGTTGGTCACTTCGGTGGAGTGCTGTTGCGAGTGTGTAGCGAGTGCGAGTGAGAGTGCCAAGCAAGCAGCCAAAGGTTGACGCGCGACCCTCTTCATGCTACCTATCCCTCTTTATCTGTGTTAAGCGGATGGCCGTACATTTCTTGCGCACGCAGTTCGCTTTCATCCACGACCAGCCATTAATTAGAGCACTTGACCATTACGACCAGCATGGCGAAGACCGCGAAGCCAACGGCGCCGGCGGCCGCCGACGCGCCGCCGAACGCGCTCGCCGCCATGTTCGCGCAGAGCGCCGTGCTCTTCGCCAAGAAGGCGGCGTACGTGCAGGGTGCGTATCGGACTCTTCCTCTCGCTCGTTCCGTCCTCCACGTGAGCTCTTCCCACCGCCAACCGCTGATACTAACACTAACACTCCTGGTCCTGCATACAGTCGACACGCCGGCACCCGCCAAGGTGGACGTGCAGGCGATCCGAGCGGCGGCGGCGGCGGAGGTGGCGGCCGGTGGCTCCTCGAAGCGCAAGCGCGCGGCGGCCAAAGCCGAAGCTGCTGCTAATGATGATGCCGATGACGATGTGGACAAAGCAGCTGCGGAGCAGACGGCAGACGCCGTGGACGAGAAGCCCGCGAAGAAGCAGAAGAAGAAGAAGCACAAGAAGCTCGCGGCAGAAGCGGCGGCGGCAGCAGCAGCGAACGGCGAGAACGCGGTGGCGGCGGAGGAGCCGCTGAGCGCCGAGGCGGCCGCGAGCGCTGACAAGTCCAGGCGCACGGTGTTCGTTGGCAACGTGTCGCTCGACGCGACGCAGAAGGCGCTCAAGGCGTTCTTCGCGCCATGCGGCAAGGTGGAGAGCGTGCGTCTGCGCTTCATGCCACTTGCGGGCTGCGCCGTGGATCAGGCGGGCAACCAGAAGCTCGTGATGAAGGTATGCGCGAACAAGAAGATCCTGACGGATGCCAAGGACAACTGCAACGCGTACGTGACGTTCGCGGACGAGGCGAGCGTCGCCAAGGCGCTCGCGCTCAACGGCGCGACGTTCCTGCACCGCAGCCTCCGCGTGGACCACGAGACGCCCGTCGTGGACCCCAAGCGCAGCGTGTTCGTCGGCAATGTCGGCTTCGCCGTGCCGGACGAGAAGGTGCGCAAGTTCTTCGAGAAGCGCCTTAAGAGCGACGAGGAGCCCCACCCGGTCGTCAACGTGCGCATCATCCGCGACCGCACGACGGGTGTGGGCAAGGGCTTCGGCTACGTACTGCTGCACAGCGCGGCGCTTGCGGGCAAGGCGCTGGCGCTCAACGGGACCAAGATGGAGGGCCGCGAGGTGCGCGTGCAGGTGTGTGGTAAGCGCTTCAAGAACAAGAAGGGCGAGAACGAGAGCAAGAAGGCACACGAGGGCGTGCGCGCGTCGGCGGGCGCGCAGGCGCGCTTGGCTGCCAAGCGCAAGGCGAGCGGCGGCAACGTGGCTCTGGAGACGAGCAAGAAGAAGAAGCTGGCGACGGCGTCGAAGAAGGTGACGACGAAGCCCAAGCACGAGGCGCGCAAGGCGCTGCAAGCGGCGGCTACGAGCGGCGCGAAGGCGTTCAAGAAGGCACCGGCGGGTGCCGGCGCCAAGGGGAAGAAGCCGGCGGGCGGCAAGAAGAGCGAGCGCACGCCAAAGCCCAAGGTGAAGAAGCCCAAGCACGCGGCGCGCAAGGCGCGGCAGGCGGCAGAAGCTGCTGCTGCGGCGGCGGCTGGCAAGTGAGTGGAGAACGAGCGCAATAGATAGATAGCATGCACACACACACACACGCACACGACTCTTGTGCCTCGATTATGTATTGCACCGACGAGCTTGAGCAGTGGCGCTAGCGTTTGTTAACGGTGACGATCGCCCAAGACTACGGACGACGATGAGCTTAGGAAGAGAGGGAAGACGAGGACACGAACACACTGGTAGCGCACTTGCCTAGATGGAGGGTGTCTGCTGAGTGTCGAGCTGCTGGTAGCCCTGGCGCTTCGCCATGTGGAGCACGAAGACGATAGCGCAGCCGAGCGCCGCGACCACCGGGCCGACCATCATGAGCGGCGAGTGGAAGAAGCGCGCCACAACGCTCTCCTTCGGCGCGACCACCGCGCTCGCGCTCAGCGCGTTGTCCGTCGTCAGCGGCGCCGCAGTGTCCGCGACAACGTCCGACAACGCCACGTACAGCAGGCTCATAACACCCGTGTGCGGCTCCGTGTTGTTGTAGAGCGCGACGATGCGCACGAGGTCGGACGCGCGCATGCGACGCGGTGGGTCGAACGTGCACGTGCTCATCGCCACGACGTAACCTTTCTCATTGCCCACCTCGGCGCCCGTGCCATACGTCGGCACGGAGCTGCAAAGCAGGTCGCCCGTCTTCTCATCGTACATGTGGATGCCGAGGCCGCCGCGGTGCTGGTGCCCGACCGCGTACACGAGCTCCACCTCGCGGTCGCGCGACGTGTCGCCGCCCTGCAGGAACTTGTACACGGAGCTCTCACCGATGTCCACCGCTTGGCGCGTCGACAGCGTGTGCACGCAGCCCGGGTGGATCTCCGGGTCGCACACCGGGATGTCGTACTCGATGTTGCCGTGGTGGGTCTGGTCGCCGGACGCGTCACAGCAGCCCGCAAGGTACAGCGCCCGGTTCTCCGGCACCACCTCCGAGTACTCGATCGTGTAGCGCAGGTAGAAGGTGCTCGTCTCCGGCTCGGGTGCGAGATCCTCCTTCTCGAGGCAGAACTGCGAGTCCTCGCAGCAGCGCAGTCCGCCGTGGTACGTCGCCGCCGCGCATACCGTGTTGTTCTCGGCGCGTAGTTCGGCGTTGCACGAGTCGGGGTCAACCAAGCGGCCGTTCACCGCGTTCGCAGTGAACTCGTCCTTGGATGTGCACGGGCACTCGAGACACCGGTGCGCGTTCGCCGGCGCCATGCGGCGCGTGTTGATCACGTGGACGTTGGCGACCCACTCGTCCTCGCCCTCGACCGTCATGAATGCATACGGGTACTGGAACTGCTGCGGCGTGCCGCGCGACTCAGTGCCGGCCCCAAAGCCGACGCTGCGACTGAAGTTGACGGGTTTCATGGGCGTCCACTTGCCGGCCTCCTTGGCGTAGTGATCGTGCACCGAGCCGACGACGTGGTGGTGCAGGTACGCGTCGAAGTTGGGCACGGCCACGACGTTCCCATCCGCGTCCTTCTCCACGACGTCAGCCTCGAAGCGGTAGACGGCGATCGGGCCACGCGGGATCGGCAGGCGGTGGAACGTGTTGGTCACCTGGCCCTGCGTGAGCGGCAGCGCGCCCGTGAGTGCCGTGTGGCGCTTCACCTCCGGGCGCCCGGCGGCGGCGCCGAAGACGCAGAGCGCAGCGGTCGCCAGCACGAGCGTGACGGCCTTCATCGTTCCAGTTCCTTCGCTCGCAGCTGCTACTGCTGGCTGGGAGGCGACTCGACTTGCGCGGGAGCTGGCGAATTCGCGAATGAGAGGATGTGACGACGAGCGGTGCCTGATTACGATCTTGTTTGTACTTGAAGTTTGTATTGCGATGGGTGCTGTCGACTCAGGGTGGTGTTGAGTACATTGAGATACAACGGGTGGTTCATGGCGCTACGGCATCAGAGCGTTGGTAGGGATGCTACTGTGCTGCTACTTCCTTCGCCGTCGTGGGAAGGAATGATGAGTCGCCATCGAGGTACAGCCTGCAGACGTTGGACGCGGAGCCGCGCGTACCGCACCATGAAACGCTCTCGAGCTCCAGCACCAGCAGCTGCCTGTGCGCCGGACGAAGCTGAGGCCATGGACAGCGTGTGACATGGAAGCTCGACCCGAAGCTCTTGCCGAGCAGCACGCGGCGGGTCTCCGCGCTCCGGTGGCGGAGGTACACGAGTACGAACTGTGCCGGCTCAGCACTTTCTTCGGACATAGAGGAGAACGTCCACTCGATCCGAAACGCAACAGCGTTGGCGTCGATCCGACGGAAGTAACGCACACGCGCGTCCTCGCAGCGCACGGGCTCCGCAGCGATCGTGCCAGCGCTGACCTTGCTGCGCACACTTGCGCGCCCCGCGACGCACACCTCGCCGATGCACGCGTGGAACGTGCGCGTGTCGTCACCAGTTGCCGCCTTCTTCATTGTGCATAGCACGCCGATCTCGACAATGTGCTTTTGGTCCCAAATCATTCCGCCGATGCGGTACGCCTTCTTCCGCCACGCGTGCTTTCGTTGGTCAATGGAAGCGTACTCGCGTGTCCACACCGGCGCGTAAAAGTGTTTGCCGGGGGAAGTGCCGGCCACCGCGGACAGCGCTGGAGACTCCGACGACGCGTTTTCATTCGCTTCGGAGCGCAAGATGACTTGGTGCGCGGCGCGATCGAGTCCAGGACACACTGTGAGCACGAGCAGCGCCACGGATCCGTCAACCGGCTGCGCGGTCGTGTACGAGATCTCTGCGATGTGGCGCGCGGAGAGCTCGATGTCGACGTCAAAGAGCTTCACGTACGCCTTATCCTTGCCACGCATGCTGCCCTGCGACGTCATCGTCCAAGATCGTCAATCAGTCGAAGATCAACAACTGATTCTGGTCCCATCAGCTCGGGTCACTACCACCACTTACCTGAATCGACACGCTCGCGCCGCCTTGAAACGCGGTGTCGTGGGTCAGACACGCGCGCAACTTCGACGCGCGCGTCTGAACTGTCACGCCCGCATGCAGAGACGCCACTGGCTGCTGGTCCATCTCGAGCAGGTTGCTCCACGCAGAGGTGGATTCGCCGTCATCATTTGACTCACTCGCGTTCGATTCTCCATCCACCCAAACGCGCTTGCCTCGACCGACGTTGAATGCGCTATAGAGCGTGTCTCGACCGCCGAGCACGCTAAAACAGGGGCTCCTAGGCTTCCAGCTCTCACGGATCCGCGTCCAGAAGCGGTCCTGATACAACACGCAGCACACGCCATCAGCGTACTGTAGTATGCTTACGGACCCGCCTACACCCATCAGTCCCACACACCTCAGATACGACAAAGTCTTCTCCAGCCTCGTGCTGCAAGCACTCGTGCGTCCATCCTGGCGCAAATAACGCTGCGGACACGCCCGCGTTCCACGCAGCACGCAGCGCCACCCCGCTGCTCAGCTTCCCACCTCCGAGCATGTCATGCCGCCCGAAAACGTCCACGCCCATGTACACATCGAACCGCCGGTCGAGGTCGAATGCGGCAGAGTATTTCGCGTCGTCCGCCGTCCACCCGTACTCGGTAAAGAGCCCGTCGACGCACGCGAAGAACGGCGCGCCGTCCGCATCCAGCCGCACCTGGTGCTTCCGCTTGCCGCTCCGCGCCAGAGTCGCGTACCAGATCACTTGCGCCTCCGGGTTTGACGCTCGCAGCTCTGCTCGAAGCACCTGGAGAAACACGAGCACGTTGGGAACGAGCTCTTCCGCGACATTGTTCTCCACATTCAGGATATATCCGTCGAAGCCGTAGAGCGCAGCGATTGCAGCGAGCTTCGTCGCACACATCTGACACAAGTAGGAACAAGATGTCTTATCAATAAGCATGATAGCAAAATCCACAAACAGCACATGGCAGGCGTGCTAGTCACCTGCGCAGACGCCTTGTCCTTGAAGATCAGCGCAGAGAGAGCTGCGCCTTCGCTGCCTTCCGTGACAACTGCACCGAGCACCCGCGTGCCATTGCGGTGGCCAGCAGCGATCCAGCCAGCTGGCGGGATGCACACTAGGTGATGACCAAAGTACACGAAGAGGTCGACGAGATCCCACTGGTAGAACCGATAGGCGTCGAACTCGGCACTCCCTTGTGTGAACCGGTCGCCCAGGTATCCGCCTTTCATGTCGTGGCACACAAGCAGCTTACTTCGCCTCGCCGGGTTCCTCGCACGCCCCGCCAGCGGCACGCGCGGCAGCAACTTTGCCGCCACTGCTCCTGCCTCGGCGTTCAACAGCTCGTCCACCGAGTCAAGCGGTCGCGTCTCCACCAACAGGTCGCTCTCCGCTTCCTGAAGCCCCGCGTCAACCCCGTCGTCCTGGACATCTTGAAAGCACTGCAGCGGCCCCAGGACGATGAACCCGGCGTCCGAATGCTCGTCGACGCGGACGGTGCTGAAGTCGCACTCGAGTGGCGTGTAGTCGCCTCTTCTCGTCAGTGTCTCCTCGAGCGCCCCGGTGATGAGCAACTGCCGTACGCGTCCAAAGTCCCCGACAAGCGCGCCGCGCACGAACAGGAACTCGTCCCCACTCTCACCTGCACCTTCGCCTCCAGCTTCGACTTCCGCGGCCGACGAGCGCAGCTCTCGCAGGGCCTCGAGAATCGCATGCCCCTGCGCGACGGCCGCGAGGTCCACAGTCATCACGCGCTCGCGTCGCTTGACGACCGCCGCCAGCAGTGTGCGGCAGTGTGTCCACCCGGCGGACTCGTGTGCGGAGTCTACGAAGCCGAAGAGAACGACGTCACGCGCCCCCACCTCCTGCTGCACGAACGCACGCGCGCGGCGGGCGAGTTCATTGCTGCTATTGCTGCTGGTGCTTGTGGTGCTGCTGGTGGTTGACACCCGAGGCGTCCGCTGCGAGAAGAGTGCAAGAGCGGTGAGCAGCGCGCCGATGGCGAGCGCCACGGCGACGGCGCCGGGGGTCCTGGAAGCACGAGCGGAGATCTCTTCGGCGCTCGAAGGGTCCATCTGAATCTGCAAAATGAAAATGCATAGAAAGGACATTTGGACGGTACCAGTTTGTACTAACTCGGGAGTGAACTTGTTCGCATGTCGGTATCAACTTGGTTTGTAGCAGCAGCTCTAGACTGACGGCGTGGGTTACGCACAGCGATGTGAAGTAGAGCAGAGAACGCAACAAGAACCCCGTCAGTCCACTGCCCTCTCACGCACGGTGGCGGCCGACACGTCTTGTCCTTCGTCGCTCTCTCTTTCTACTTGCTGCCGCTCTTCAAGGAAGCGGCGAACGCCTCGAACCACGGCAGGCTCTCCGGGTTGCGCAGCGCACTCTTGTTCGTCACGGCGTGGCCGTCGATGATCTTCTTGACCGTGAGCTCCACCTTCTTGCCGCTCACCGTGTACGGAATCTCGGGGCATGCGGCGATGAGCCCCGGTACGTGGCGCGGCGACGCCTGCTCGCGGATCTGCCGCATCACCTTCTTCTTGAACTCGGGCGAGCACTCGGCACCGTCGGCCATCACCACGAACAGCACAATGCGCACGTCAGGCGTCCCGTCGTTCAGCGTGTAGCTCTGGCCGACGACGACCGAGTCCGCCACTTCATCCATCGCCTCCATGATCTTGTAGATGTCGGCCGTGCCGATGCGCACGCCACCCGGCTTGAGCGTCGCGTCCGAGCGGCCGTAGATCACCACGCCGCCGTGCCGCGTCACCTCGGCAAAGTCGCCGTGGCGCCAGATGTTCGGGAACGTGTCGAAGTCTGCACATACACCGACCGCCATCAATCACAGTGAGTGCTTCGTAGCTGTCCGAGACTATTTTTTTTCAAGCACAGACTCGACGTACACGCTCCAAAGTACTTGGCGCCATCGCTGTCGTTCCAGAAGTGCAGCGGCATGGACGGGAACGGCTTAGCGCAGATCAGCTCGCCCTGCTCCTCAAGCACCTCCTTGCCGTCGTCGTTGAAGATGTGCACGTCGAGTCCGAGTCCGCGCACTTGGAGCTCGCCGTCGTACACTGGCAGGTTCGTGCACCCGAGCGCGAAGCAGCCGTTGAGGTCCGTACCACCGCTGATCGACGCGAACTGCACGTCGCTCTTGATGTGCTCGTACACAAACTGCCAGAAGAGCATGTGCGCTTGCTCGTGAATCATCGAGATCAACTGTAATCGGATAAAAAGGAACGGACCTTGAAGATGTTGGTGCTCGCCGGCGAGCCCGTGGACGCGATGAGCCGGAGCTTGGACAGGTCGAACTCCTTGCCCGGCTTGCAGCCGGCGTCCATCACCGCCGCCAAGTAGCGCGCGCTCGTACCGAAGACCGTGATGCCAGCGTTCTGCGCAAACTCCCAGAGCGCGCTCGGCGACGGGTACAGCGGGTTCCCGTCAAAGATCACGACGGTCGCGCCGACGCCGAGCACGCTCACGAGCCAGTTCCACATCATCCAGCCTGTCGTCGTGTAGTAGAACACCTTGTCCTGGCGCGAGATGTTTAGGTGCTGCAACGCCGCAAGTATGCACCAGTAACAATACGCCCAAAATCAGCCTATGCTCGCGGCATCACGTGGGCAACTCACCCCCTCAAACTACCGCCAACATACGATCATGTGCTCCTTCATGTGGTTCAAAAGAACGCCGGGGCCCTGCACGAGGCACTTGGGCAGCCCCGTCGTGCCGCTGCTGTACATGACGTACACTGGGTGGTCGAACGGCAGCTGCGCGAAGGGGATCACGTCGAGCGGCGTTGTGGGGGCCGTCTCACGCAGGAACGCGTCCAGGTACACGGCGTTGCGAATCTTGGACAGGTCGAGGTCGTGCGTCGGCTGAATCGTGAAGCGCACGACGACCACCTTCTCCACCGACGGCAGCTGCGCGACGATCTCGCGGAGCTGCGGCAGCGTGTCCACGCGGCTGCCCTTGTAAAAGTACCCGTCCGTCGCGAACACCACTTTGGGCGTGATCTAAGGTAATAGCGTACGCACGCAGACAGGTCGCGATGAGTGCCAAGCAGCGCGTCAGTGACGTCGCTTTTGTCATGGCGCGCACTTCCTAACCTAACCTGTGCGAAGCGGTCGAGCACGCCCTGCGAGCCAAAGTCCGGCGAGCAGCTTGACCAGATCGCGCCAAGACTCGTGGCCGCGAGCATCGCGACGACCGTCTCCGGGATGTTCGGCGTATACGCGACAACGCGGTCGCCCGCCACAACGCCGAGCTGCGCGAGCCGCGCCGAGAGGTGCGCCACGCGCGCGTACAGCTCGCGATACGTGATCACGGTCTCCGTGTTGCTCGTCTCGGCGCGAAAGATGATTGCCGGATGGTCATCGCGGTAGCGCAGCAGGTTCTCGGCGAAGTTGAGGCGGCTGCCCGGGAAGAACTTGGCGCCGGGCATCTTGGCCACGTCGTCCACCACGCATGCGTACGGCGCCGACGCAACCACACCCGTGTACTTCCAGCACTGGTGGCACATGACGCATGTGAGTGGTATTGCCATTCAGTATCACTGAGCGCCACGAGCGCGAACGTACCGCGGCCCAGAAGTCCTCGAGGTGCTCAACGGACCACGCCCAGAGCTCCTGCGGCGTAGCGAGCGACAGCCTGTGATGCAGCGTCATGAGCACCCACTGCATGATTGACCGCGTGATTCTCCGCCACAATTGACGCACCCATGCGCCTCGTTGACGAACGCCGTGAAGCGCGTCCAGTGCGACGTCGCGAGCAGCTCCGGCGTCGGCGTCCACACTATCAATTGTCCTTTCGTCAGTCGTCACGTTGCATCGGGGTGACGCGCTGCGCGTGACGCGCTACGTACGCGGCTGGCTGCTGGTGTTCAAGTTCGAGGTGGTGGTCGCCATCGCAGTCACTTTGGTCACTTGAGCTCTTGGTAGCACTTGGCGGATTGAGGAGCTCGACAAAAATGGAAATGAAAGGCACGTCGGACTTAACAGGATCGATTCAGTGCGCTTGCGGTGGTCTTCACTCACTTTGAGTTGACGAGCAAGCAGCAAGTGACTTGGAAATTGTATGTGAGGAATGACGTCACTGGTGTGTACCACGCGATCCCAAGTTGAAGTTGCTCACTTTACGATTCACGGTACTCTCCACCTACAAAAGCCTCTAGCTGAATTAGGACATCGGTGCATTGTTGCTTCTTGTCAGCGTACGAGGCGGAAGCGGTTGCAGCATCTGGTGCTGCTGGTGCTGCTGCTGGCGCTGCTGCTGCTGCTGCTGGCGCTGCTGCTGCTGCTGCTGCTGGTTGTTGTACCGAGAATGATGTGGGTGGCGACGAGCAGGAGGAATGCCACCGAACTCACGCTGGGAGACCACATAGAACGAAGATACGCCGTCGATACCAGCGCCGCCACCAGCTCCATCACGACTGCCACCACTA
>JAASFW010000576.1:0-15372 GCA_023334005.1 Globisporangium orthogonon
CCCGGACGTGTCGCTGGTGCTGCAAGTGGGTCTGACGGACCGCGACCAGTACATCCACCGTCTGGGCCGTACTGCTCGTGCGGGCATGGAGGGTCGTGGTGTGTTGGTGCTTGCGGACTTCGAGCGTCCGTTCCTGCAGGATCTCACGGACCTGCCGATCGAGAAGCGTTCTGCTCCTGCGGGAGTCACGCTGTCGACGAGCAAGGTCGGGCACGTCATCGCGAACCTCAAGGTCGGTAGCGAGCTGGAGAAGTCGGCGCAGCAGTCGTACCAGGCGTGGCTCGGCTTCTACAACGGCAACGTGCGCCGTCTGAAGATGGACAAGGTGCGCTGCGTGCAGCTTGCGGCTCAGTACAGCGCCGCGATCGGCCTGGAGAAGGTGCCGCAGCTGGAGAAGCGCACGCTCGGCAAGATGGGTCTGCTGGGCGTGGCGGGCATCGAGCCTGCGCCGTACGTGGCGCACGCCGGCAGCGGCCGAGTCAACGGCGGCGGTCGCGGCGGCGGCGGTGGCCGCGGTGGCGGTCGTGGTGGCGGCAGCTTTCGGAGATAGATAGAGCAGCAGGTCAGTCGAGGCGATCGCTTTCCTGTCTTCACCACCAGCAGGTGGTGGCTGGCGAGATCGAGCATCTTGCATTTGTGCGCGTGCATATGAGAGATGGCAGCATGGTACTAGCAACAGTAACTAAGAAGTTTTAGCTCTTCGTGTTCGAGCGCTTCCAGTGATTGACCATCTCAAGGGGACACTCCGGGAGCCATGGCTAGTTTTCCATATATAAGCGGCCTCGCGTCCTTTTCTCCATGATTAAGGGATAGGCACCGTACCAAACCGCCAAGCAGGTAGCACCAGCAGCCCCAGCATGTCGTCGCTCGCGGACTCGTTCCTAGAAGACCTCGACGAACTCAGCGGCGGCAGCAGCAGCGAAGGCGAGGACGAGTACGCGGAGGACAAGCTGCCCGCTGACGGCGCCGGCGGGGACGACGATAACGAGGACGGCGACGGAGAAGAACAGCCGGACGACGCCACCAACAGCGCCACCGCCACCAATAACAACACCAGGAAGCGGTCAGCGGCCGCGGCGTTCAGCGCGGATGCCAGCGATACTAGCATGCGCGGTTTGGAGGCCGTCGCGAGCCTGCGGCGCTCGCCTAAATACCTCGCGCACGTGCAGACGATCCGCGCGTACGTGGAGCAGCAGCCGGTCGGCTCGCTGGACCCGGCGCGGCTCGCGGAGGGCGCGCCCGAGTACAACGTGGTGGTGACGTCAAACGACCTTATGGTACAGATCGACGACGAGATCGCGGCGGTGCATCGTTTCCTCGCCGACGTGTACGCCAAGAAGTTCCCGGAGCTCGACTCCCTGGTGCCGAACGCGCTCGACTACGCGCGCGTCGTGCAGGCAATCGGCAACGAGATGGACATGACGGTCGTCGACCTGTCCAAGCTCCTGCCTAGCGCCGCGATCATCGGCATCTCGGTCACGGGCTCGGGCACGAGCGGCAAGCCGCTCTCAGCGGAGGACCTCGCGACGTGTCTCGCTGCCTGCGCCGAGCTGCTCGCGCTCGACGCGGACAAGGCGCTGATCCTCGGCTTCGTCGAGAGCCGCATGAACTTGCTCGCACCGAATGTGTCGCAGCTCGTGGGCACGCGCATCGCGGCGCAACTCGTCGGGCTCGCGGGTGGCGTCGCTAACTTGGCGCGCATCCCGTCATGCAACCTCCAGGTGCTCGGGCAGCAGAAGAAGGTCCTGAGCGGCTTCTCGTCCGCCGCGGCGCTCAAGCACACAGGCATCATCTTCTTCTCGGACATCATCCAGAACGTGCCGCCTTATCTGCGCATGAAGGCGTGCCGCGCGCTCGCAGGCAAGATCGCACTCATGGCGCGCGTAGACAGCCAGCCACACGGGGCGGACGTCGAGGGCAAAGTCGGCGCACAGTTCCGCGCAGAGCTAATCGCGAAGATCGAGAAGTGGCAGGAGCCGCAGAAGGCCAAGACGAAGAAGGCGCTGCCGATCCCGGACGAGAAGCCCCGGCGCAAGCGCGGCGGCAAGCGCTACCGCAAGATGAAGGAGCGCCTGGAGCTCACGGACGTGCGGCGCGAGGTCAACCGCCAGTCGTTCGCAACCGCCGACGAGGAGTATGGTGACAACGCGATGGGCATCACGGCCGGACGGCTCGGCCAGGAGGGTTCGGGCAACCTGCGCGTCGTACGCAAGGAGCAGAAGCAGATGGCCAAGAAGCTCAAGGCTGCGAGCTTCGCGGCGTCCAAGCCGCCCATGTCTGGTCTCGCGTCCAGTCTGGCGTTCACGCCCGTGCAGGGCATCGAGCTGATAAACCCGGAGGTCGCCAAGGCGCGCGTCAAGGCCGCGAACGAAAAGTACTTTGCCGCGACCAGCGGCTTCGTGAGCGTCATCAAGAAGACGTAGGTTGCCAGGTAGTCGGCCCAGGCTGTCAGTCAATGCGACTTCCAGTGCCAGCTACGTTGGCTGCCGTGTGCACTCGCTTGCAGGTGGCGAAGCGTGTGTTGCAACTAGTTTGGAGGTTCCTCGGTGATACTTGCAACGATGTTGTTCCGAGTGTCCTTGGCGAGCGAAAGTGGCACGCTGTACCTGCTTCGAATACACGCACGATCCACGCTCGTTTATTGCACTATTGCAACTTCCTGCTTCAGAGAGCGAAGCAACGCGAGCCAATGCTGCGGCTCTCGGTGTTCGCGCGCGTGCTCGCGCCTGCACCGTTGCGCATCGGTCGCCGCGCCGGCGCCCAGCGCTTCGCGTCCTCCAAGCCGCCTGCTGACGATGACGACGACGATGAAGAGCTCGACTACCACGAGGAAGATTTTGACGACATGGAGTTTGACGATGACGACGATGATGACTACGACGACGACGACGAGGACTTCGATGACATGGAGTGGATGGAGCAAAACAACCCGCAGGCCATCGGCGCCGCGGAGCGCAAGGTTGAGGAGCAAGTGAAGCAGAAGGTGCGTGTGCAGCGCGCCAAGCACTCGAAGCGGCGCTTCGTCGACCGCATCCGCATCAAAGCCACGGGTGGTCACGGCGGCAACGGCTGCGCGAGCTTCTTCAGTACGTCAGCTGCTCTCGCTGTGTATTGGGGTAGTGTGGAGGAGTCCGCGTAAGAGCAAAAGAAAGCGAGCAGCTGATGGCGGAATGTGTGGGTGGCAGGCGAGTCGGCGACGCGCAAGCGCCCGAACGGTGGCCACGGCGGCGCCGGTGGCAACGTCACTATCCTAGCGGACGACCGCGTGCAGAACCTCGCGAACGCGACGCACCACTTCAAGGGTGGCGCGGGACAGAACGGCATGCGTACGTTGTCAACAGTCGCCTGACATGGCTGCGTCACCGGTCTCCCGAGTTGTCTCGCTCTTGTGGTGACTGAGCGGACGCGTGCCCACTTCGTATACAGCGAATGATGCGGCGGGTCGGAGAGGCAAGCACTGCGTCGTCAGGGTGCCATGCGGCACTCTCGTCAAGCGCGTCAAGCGGGTGCGTGGGCACCTGCGCTGTACCTTCGTTTGCTCGCTCGCTCACCCACGCATCCCCATGCTGTGCTACTCCCACTTCTACTACGCCGCAGTTCGAGCGCGAGCTCGAAGACGGCGAGTTCGAGATTGTGGACAAACTGGAGACGGTGTGCGACCTGGACAGTCCGGGCGCGTCGTTCCTCGCGGCGATCGGCGGCAAGCCGGGCCTCGGCAACCGCATTCTCGCAGGCAAGACGACCAACTTCGGTCGTCTCCGCAAGCACATGCCTGACAACAAGGGCACGGGGTCCCCTGGCACGTCGCAGTACTACGAGCTCGAGCTCAAGACGATTGCCGATGTCGGGCTCGTGGGGTACCCGAACGCGGGCAAGTCGACGCTGCTGAGCACGCTCAGCCGCGCCACGCCTGCGATCGCGCCGTACCCGTTCACGACGCTGCACCCGTACGTAGGCATCGTCGAGTTCCCGGACACGTACCGCCTCAGTGTGGCCGACATCCCGGGGCTCATCGAAGGGGCGCACCGGAACGTCGGTCTCGGCCACGACTTCCTGCGCCACATCGAGCGAACCAAGGCGAGTTGCTGATGTCGAACAGAACACCGCTGCAGTCGCTGTTTCTGAGTCTTCTGACCGCGAGAGTGTGCTTCCTCAGATTCTGATGTACGTCCTGGACACGGCGGGTACGGAGGGTCGGGACCCGATCAGCGACTTCAAGCACCTGCAGCACGAGCTGGAGCTGTACGCGCCAGACATCACGACGCGCCCGTCGTTGATCATCGCGAACAAGATGGACGAAGCTGGGGCCGAGAAGAACCTGCACAAGCTGCGCAAAGCGACGGACCTCGCCGTGCTTCCTGTCAGGTACGCGAACTAGGATTCCAATTGGCGTTGACAGCTTGATGCGCTGACGAAGGTGACGCATGTGTGTATACTGTCGCTGCCGCCAGTGCGCTGCACAAGCTCGACATCGACTCGATCGCGCGCACGCTGCGCTGGATGATGGAGAACTACACGAAGCTCACGAAGGCGTGATAGAGAAACTAAGGGCGAGGCATCGATTGCGCTCATTCTTAATCTGCAACAATGGATCCCGTTCACTCGCTAGTTTGCTCGGTCTGGTTGTACATGTGTCTGTGCACAGCGGAGTTTTGGTGCATGGTGTGCGTGCGCAGTGTTGGCAACTGGTTCTTTTATCGGCCTCAGTTTCTACTGATAGATCAGCGACGATCGAAGAGCACACGGCGAGCGTGGAAGCGACGACGATGCATCGATACGAGACGCTCGAGATGCTCGGCAACGGCTCGTTCGGAGAGGTGGTGAAGGCGCGGAGCCTCAAGACGAACGAGATCGTGGCGATCAAGAAGATGAAGGCGCTCTTCCCGACGTGGGAGGAGTGTCTGCAGCTGCGCGAGCTCAAGGCGCTGCGCGTGCTGCGCCACGAGAACATCGTGCAACTCAAGGAGGTCATCCAGGACAAGGAGGAGCTCTACTTTGTCTTCGAGTACTTGCAATCGTCACTGTGCAAGGTCATGCGGCAGACGAAGAAGCAGCAACAGGCAGGAGCAGTCTCGACTTTGGCAACAGCTGAGAGCGACACGACAGTAGCGGGATCAGGAACAGCATCAGCAGCACAAGCAGCAGCAGCACCATCGCAGTGGCTCTCGGAGGCACAGATCCGCTCGATCATGTATCAGCTCTTCTGCGGACTTGCGCACATGCACAAGCATGGCTTCTTCCATCGCGACATCAAGCCCGAGAACTTGCTCTGCCACGACGAGACCCTCAAGATCGCCGACCTCGGACAGGCACGCGAGATCCGATCGTGCCCGCCGTACACTGACTATGTTGCCACGCGTTGGTACCGCAGCCCCGAGCTGCTGCTCCGATCGACGACATACAACAGCCCGATCGATCTCTGGGCTTGCGGCTGCATCATGGCTGAGCTCTTCCTGCAGACGCCGCTGTTCCCTGGATCATCGGAGGCGGACCAACTGTGCCGAATCTGCAAAGTGCTCGGCTCGCCGACAAAGGAGAACTGGCCGGAGGGCATGACCATGGTCTCGCAGATGCAGTTCAAGTTCCCCAAGTGTGCTGCCGTCCCTTGGAGTCACGTGCTACCACCAACCGCGAGCAAGACGGCGCTCCACTTGATCCAAGAGCTCGTCCAGTACGACCCGAGCCGAAGACTGACGGCGACACAGGCATTGCAGCACCGGTTCTTTGACCAGCAGGTGCCACGACCGATGCTCACGCAAGTTGTAGCGCCAACAGCCTCACAACAATCCGCTACTCACACAGTCCCACAAATGGCATCACTGCCCTTCAAGGCAGAGTTCAAGTCTTCTTCGTACGCAGCTTCTACATTCGGCAGTAGCAAGAAGACTGGAGGAGGCGACGACGCACAAGCAGCTCCAGACGGATCGAGTCGCTGGACGCGCAAAGATCTGCCGAACGCTGGCGTCACGAACGACAACCTCGGGACTTTGTGCAAGGACTGGAGTTCGTCTTCTGTGTACAACGGAGGTGGTGTCAACACCAGCCGGACATCCAAGCAGACAATGGCCAAGCTCTTCACGCTTACTCCTCGAGAAAACGAGAGCTTGGCGGCGGACGCAAAGCCTTCGAGTCGAGATCGAGGAGCGGCTGCTTTAACATCAGCAAAGAGCAGTTCAGACTCGAAGTCTCGCCAACCGCGCACACAAAGTAGCAGCAAGTGTGATGACGAGCGAGTGAGCTCAACACGCAAGTTCAATCCGTCTCCGGAGGAGATCGACGAGAGCGATCTCGATAGCAGCGACAAACTCAAGTCTGGCGTTATCGCTCGCTCGAAAGTCTCGACTGTGCGCCAGCAAAGCGATGACCACTTGCTGCAAGATCTGCTCGACGAGTTCATCGCGTAGCTTGCTTGCAAAGTACATGACCCAATACGTTTCATCTCACGCAAGACATTCAACGAAGACGCAGTGAAAGTTCAGCAGGTATGTCATTGGTTAAAGAATGGCTCGCATCATGCTGCATCTGGCTGCACCACTCGCGCTTAGAACTTGAGCGCGTGCGCGCGGTCGTTCTTGGTCAGCGAGAACTTGGCGTTCAGGTACGCCTTCAGAAGCGGCTCGGCCTCCACCTTCTTCAGCAGAGCGGCGTCGACGGCCTTCTGGTCCTTCTTGCGCTGGTCCGGGATGACCGGAGCCTGAATGATCACAGGGAACGCACGGGCACGCCACACGTTAGCGCCTTGCGGTGCGGGAGCTTTGTCACAGCAGCGATCCCAAGCGCTGATAAGTGAAGCGCCTCTCCATTCGGAGAGAACAACTTCGGCACCATCCGAGCACCTTCAGCCATCCATCGCTGTCGAGCTCAGAGACTCAAGACGACCGACAGACAGCGAAGGCGGCTCGGACGATTCGAGTGTACAGTGACAAGAGGGACGGCGCGCTAGGATACCCAAAGCAGGGAGCAATGTCAAAGAGAGAGAACGCACCGAAGCAGACTGGGCGAAGAACTGCTCCTCCTTGCTCTTCTTCGACGACACCTTCTCCTTGGCGAAGTACGCGTCGTTGATCTCCGGGAGCTCAACGCCCTCGAGGTCAACCTTGGTCGACGTCGCGATCACGTACGCCTGGTTCACGCGGCGGAGCGGCACACCGTTGACCTTGTACGGGCCTGTAGCAAAGCGAGCAGGGAGCACAAAGCGTCAGAACTGGTTCACCTGACAAGGCTTCGCTTCATCAGCAGGAGACTGGCAGCAGCAGTGCCCGAGTTCCTCAGCTCTCATAATCTTCGTAACTCCTCGACAGGTGAGCCCAGACAACACCTTCCGCCCGCGACAACCCCGAGGAGAAGCCACAGACAGAAGGGTCAAACGGTGCGCGAGTTAACTACTTGTGCAGTCCACGAGCGGAGCGAGGCAAGCCCCAACTCCGCCTGTGTCCTTCTGCAAAGCATACCCACGCGCCGCTCGCAGAGTCCAGACTCGGTTGCCTCTCGATGTCAAGTTTGCATCATAGGAACTCGGAAAAGGGACGCGCCACCGTGCCACCCCAGATACTGCTGCTGCTGCTACTGTTGATGATGATCTCGACAGAAGCGACGTACCAGTGACGAGCAGGAGGCCCGACTCAAGCTGCTTGAGGAACACCACGCGCTTGCCACGGAAGCGGCCCGAGAGCAGGATGAGCACCGTGCCCGGGGTGATCGACTTGCGGAGCTTGGCGGTCTTGACCGAGTTGCGGGCGGTCTTGGCCGACGGGAGCGGCTTGGGGATGTAGTCCGCCGGGTACCACTTCTTGGTCGACGGCTTCTTGGCAGCCACGACCTTCTTCGCCTGCTTGGCGCGGTTCACCTTGAAGCGGCCGTTCGACTTGGACAGGCTGTTGGCCGCGATGGCGTTGATGCCACGCGCGAGCGCAACGTTCTGGCGCTTGGACGCGGTCTTCTTGGCGGTCTTAGCAGCGGCCATGATGCAATATACCTGTTTGGGCGGACGATGCACAAGCGAGATGAGCCTCCGAGTGCGTTCGGCGCCAAGCGAGCGGCGTCGTTCGCAGCGTACCTGTTTGGAGAAACTGAGCGCCAGAGCGGCTTTCGAGCCGAGCGCTTGATGCTGCTGCGCTGGCGCGCGAGAGCCATCCAAAATGCGTGGCTGCGAATAACCCAAAGTAGAATCGGAATCTGCCGATAGCTGCGGAAGGACAACCTATATTGCAGCAAATGGGCGGACATTTGGCTTTAAATGCTACTGAAGAGCTGGGAGAGTGGGAATATTACGAAGACGAGCGTGGCCAACTGAAGCGCCCAACACGCCCCGCAAAAGTGGCCATCTCGAGAAGACACTTTCCCAACACACAGTGCCATCAATATGCAGTGTACTACGTCCTGGTCTAACTACTTCTACTACCTTCGAACGCCGCTGTCGGCGTGCCGCATACCGTGATCTTCCTCGCTACTCGGCTCGGCTCTTCCTACTTCATCCTTCATCATCCTACGCGCTGCTTACTCCTACTTGTCCGCCTGGTGCTGCAGCACACCACTTACTCGTCGTCGCTCTCGTCATCGCCGTCGTTCTCCTGCAGCGATCCGAGCACCGCCTGCTTGCCCAGCCCAGCGAGGATCGCCTCCATCTCGCTCACGCCCTTGTCCGAGATCTGGTTGCTGTCCAGCTCCAGGCGCTCCAGGTGCTGCTTCGACGCCACGATGCCGTTCACCACCGCGAGCGCGCCGCTCGCAGTGATTTCGTTGCCGCACAGCGACAGCTCCACAAGCGCCGGGAAGCTCTCGGCGCCGACCGCCGCGGCGAATGCCTTCAGCCCCGCCGACGTGATCTCGTTTTCGTCCAGGCGCAGCACCTTGAGCTGCGTCTGCGCCTTGAGGAGCGGTGCGATCGCGCTCAAGCCGTCGTCCTCGAGCTCGTTGCCCGACAGATCGAGCTCCAGCAGCTGGATGTTGCTGCTCGCGAGCGCCTTGAGCACTTGCTTGGCGCCGTCACCGCCCAGAGACGCATCGCGGAGCTTCAGGTACTGCAGCTGCGACTGCTTGGCCACCGCCTGCGCGAGCTGCTCCGCGCCTTCGTCCTCGAACGAGCAGTCGCTCAGGTCCAGCGACTTGAGATTGCGCAGGTGCAAGTTGACGTTGCGCGCAAGCGTCTCGCTCGCGTCGGGGCCGGCACGCGCGCTCGCGTAGCGGAAAGCGGTCAGGTGCGGCAGCTTGTGCAGCACGTTGGCGATCGCCAGGCAGCCATCGTGGCCGCTCATGTTGTTGTAGAAGTGGAACTCCTCGAGCGTCGACGTCGCGTCCGCGCCGTTCTGCAGGATGATCTCCTGCGCGATCACGCCCGCCGCCGCCGCCGAGATGCCGTTGTTGCAGAACAGCAGGCGGCGCAGCGTCGGCTGCGGGATGAGCAGGTCAAAGCACGCGCGCACGCCTTTCTCTCCCAGCGCGTTGTCGCTCAAATCGATCTCGTCCAGAACGTGGCCCCGCAGCGCGCTGCACATGATGGTGAGCACGCGCAAGGCCTCGTCCTCCGGGCGGCCCGCGATGACGTCAGCCAGATCCGCCACCTTCAGGCCCTTCAGGCGACCGAGGAACGCGTCCGCGATCACGCGCGCACCGTCCTCCGTGTAACTCTTTCCGCGCAGACTGATCGTCTCGTAATACAGCGGCGAACTCTCGCCCACCTGGACACCGGCGGCAGTCAGCAGCTCCTGGGCGCGCGCCGCCGTCACCACCTCCCTCTGCTTGTTCTCGAACTCGAAGAGCGGCAGCACAGCCGGCTCCGACGAGATCACGAGCGACTTGCCCAGCAGCGCCGTGAGACCGTCCACGCTCGACGAAGGCGGCTCCACCTCTGCCTCCTCGTCGTCCGTGCCTTCGTCCTCGTCCTCATCCTCGTCATCCTCCTCCTCGCTGTCTTCGTCGTTGTCCTCGAGCGAGCCGAGCACACCGCTCTTCTTCTTCGACTCGAGCAGCGCAGTGATCGTGGCCACGCCCTCCGCCGAGATCGCGTTGCCGTCGATGTCAAGTCGCGCGAACGCCGCCTTGTCCGCGACGGCCTCCACGAGCGCCTTCGCGCCAGACGTGCCGATCTCGTTCACGTTGGCCACCAGCGTCTCCAGACGAGGCGCGTGCGTCTTGATCGCGCGAGCGAGCGCCTTCGCGCCTCGCGAACCAATCTCGTTCTCCTCCACCTTCAGTGAGCGCAAGTTGGAGAACTTGCGCACCGCCTGCGACAGCGCGCGCATGCTGTCGGCAGTCAAGTCGTTGCCCGACACATCCAGCGACGCGAGCGACGCCGCCGCCGCGCTCCCCGAGAGCGCCTTGGCGATCGCCACCATGCCGTCGTCCTCGATGCTCGCGTCGCGCAGGTTCACCTCCACCAGGTTGGTCTGCTGCTTGAGCGCCGCCGCGATCGCCACGCCGCCCTCGGCCTTGAATGTGTTGTCGCTCAGGTCGATGCGCTCGAGGTTGTGCAGGCTGTGAAGGGCCTTGGCGAACTCGAGGCTGCCGGCGCGCTGCGCGCGCGTAGCCGAGAAGCGCAGGTCGCGCAGCGCCGGCGAGAGCGGTAGCAGGCGCGCGAGCGCGATGGCGCCGCCGTCGCCGCTCATGTTGTTGTAGAAGTGGAACGTCTCGAGCTTCGTGGGGGTCTCCGGACCGCGGAAGAGAAGCACCTCGTCTGCGATCACTGCCGCCGCCGCTGCCGAGATGCCGTTGTTGCAGAAGTAGACGTGCTGCAGCTGCGTCTGGCCGAGCAGCAGCCCGAAGCACGCGCGTACGCCCTTCTCGCCCAGCGCGTTGTCGCTCAGGTCGATGTGCGTGAGTGTCTTGATGCCCGCGAGCGAGTCGCAGAGCGTCGCGAGCACCTGCAGGGCCTCGTCCTCGGGGCGACCGGCGATCATGTCAGCGAAGTCCACGCTCGTCAGCGCCTCGAACGCGCCCTTGGCCGCTAGCCGCGCGAAGAACGCGGCGATCACCTGCGCGGCTTCGAGCGTGTAGCTCTTGTTGCGCAGCGAGATGTGTGCGAACGACGCGTCCGGGACGGCGGCGGCGGCCTCGTGCGCGCCGACGAGCACGTGCGCGCGGTCGGCGGTCACGAGCTCGCGCTCGCCGTCGAACGATAGCGTCGCCATGGTCGGAAGAACGGGGTGAGGGCGGGAAGGAGCGGGAGGGAGCGAAGGCGGCGACGCGATGTCGCTGCTCCTCGGGAGTGCTGCAAATGACGGAATGGCGCGAAACTCAGCAGCCATTCGACAACGAACCTGCTGTGCGGCCTGCCCAAATGCTTCGAAACCTTCATAGCTGTTTTACGAAGGATTTTTTACTGCCTGCTCAAGCTCTTAAGCATCTGAAGAAGGTTTATAGGATGTAAGACATGTGAGAAAAAATCGCGAATGGGTTGACAGCACAACGAAACAGACTTTTGACATACACGTCCTGCTCATGCTCGCGAGGACATGGACACCCCCACGCTCCAGCACATGCGTGCGCACAACTCTCTCTCTCTCTCTCTTGTGTCGATACAGATACGTTCGTTGAATAAATTTACCACGCCCTGCTGCTGCTCGCCTGCCTGCCTGCTCTAGAGCTCGTAGTGGAAGCGTGCGCTGAGGCCAGCAGCTGCCTCTCGGACGCTCTCGGCTGTGCCCGCCACGACACTCTTCACGCCCTCGCGCATCTGCAGGAAGAACGCGCACACGCTCTCTGCACGACCAAACGCATAGTCAAAACACCCAATTAGGAGACCGGTACGCACACGGTAAAGAGACTGCAACAGCCACGTACGCTCGGTGTCTGGAGCGCACAACTGGAACTGCTGCTGCGAGATCTCCAGTGCTGCCAGCAGCGCGATCACGACTACGCAGAAGAGCAGCACAAGCTGCGAGGACTTGGCGAGCAGCTGCTTCTGGCGGATCTTTTTTTCGTGCTCCGCGGTCTCCTTCACGAGCTCGAGCGTCTCCTCTGCCTCCACCTCGGGGATCGACTCGGCGTCCGAGTCCTCCTCGCTCTCGCTCTCGACGCCTGGTGTGAAGTCCGAGTCGTTCTCCGAGTCCTCGTCCGCTTCACCCTCCACGCTCGCATGCGGCGAGAAGCGGGAGCGGTCGCGCAGACGCCGGATCTCCTGCTGCTGCTGCTCCACGGGCGCGTAAATGTCGATCTTCTTCTTCACAAGTCCGAGCTGCTTCAGGTGGTAGTTCGTCGACGGACCCTCCCAGTTCTCTTCTGCTGTCTCGTCTACTTCCTGCTGCTGTGTTGCAGCGGCGGCAGCTTCTTCCTCGCTCGTGAGGTCGTTCAGCTTGTTGCGGGTGGCGCTGCAGAAAGAATGGGTTCAGAGCGTGAGAAATGGCTACAGCGACATGCGCCACCAAGCACCATGAACGCACCGCAGGAGCTCGTGCGTGGCGTCGTAGCTGGCGCTGACAGTCGTCACAGCGCTCGCCGTCGTCGACGTCTCGGACTGCACACACAGGCGCCAGATCCCGTCAGCTCGCGCACATTCTCTCCTCTCATGCATGATATGTCGGCGATCCATGTACCTGCTGTGCCACAACAGTCGTGCTCTCCTGCACGCTCGTCGCAATGACCTGGTGCTCCTCCTGCTGCTGCTGCGTGTGGGTCACAGTGGACGTCGTCGCCGCAGATGCGGCAGTTGCTGTGCTCTCGACCGCGACCGTGCGCTTGCTGGTCTTCTGCACCTTGACCTTGGCGTGCGCGTCGAGCTTCTCCTCGAGCAGCTTGCGCTTGCCTGCGTTCTCGGCCTTCGTGCTGGCGACGCGCGTGACGGCGGCCTCGACGCGCTTCTGCTGCTCGCGCGCCGCCTGCTCGCGCGCCGCCTGGAGCTTGGAGACGGGCGAGAGCATCTCGTCTTTAACGGCGCCGGGCGTTTTCGTGGCGGCGGTGGCGGCCGCGGCGCTCACGTCTGCTGGCTGTGCGACTTGGACGGCCATGGTCGGCTTTTCTGAGGCGGCGGCGGTGGTGCGGGCTGCTGCTGCTGCTGCGCGAAGGCCTTCACTTGTGTGAATGAACGGGGCGGACTGGGGGAGAGCGTGGCGGTGGCGGTGGCAGCGACAGCCTCGGATCCGAGTTTTGAATTTTGAAATGCGAGCGAGAGGATACGGACGCCCTGGCAAGAAGAGCGAAGAGGGCACTCGAACGAGGTAAAGTGCGCAGATAGCCTCGTGAAAAGAACTGCCGCGTCCTCAATACAGGGCTGGACAATGGAGTGGACAGGCGCATGTATTTGACTCACTTTTGAAATTCAACTTGCCTGCGAGATTGCGTACGGCTTATAACGCGCCTGTGCTGCCCCCCGCGCTGCGGTTCATAGCAACAATGCGCGAGTGAGCAAGATAGAGAGGGATGTTGGCGCTCTTTTTTGAAACAGATTCCTGAAATCTGCACACTCGATCTTCAAATGCCGCATCTCGCGGCAGACTTGCGGGCTGCTTGGGCGGGCCGGCGACATCACGCTTGCGTCATGGCGGCCGCGCATGGCGGTCGCGTGCGCCACCTGCGCGTGAACTGACCGACTGCGCAGGTAAGCGACCGGTCGCGCTGGCACGCCGCCAATGAAGACGCGTCTCAGGAAACTCGCAGGGCTGCGAGCACGAGCGCGAGGTCGGCGGCGAGCGCCGCGGTGGTCGAGTGGATGCCCGCGCCTGTCCCGCGCAGTACCACAGGCTCCGGGAACCACTCGCTGCAGATCTCGACTGCGCCTTCTGTGCCTGCGATGCAACGAGCGCGAACGAAGTCACGCACTTGTCGATGGGAGAGCATACGCACCATCACACACACACACACCACGCACTCTGCGTGTGAGCGAAGACGCTCGTCGGCGGCACCTCCGCCAGTCTGACGTGCAGCTCGCCGTTCGCCGAGATTGTTCCGAGGTACGCGAGCCGCGCGCCGCTGCGACTGTCGGCGTCCAACCAGCGCTTCTGGAACGCTTCCGGAACGATACAGTTGCAGCATACGCAGATACACACACATGCGCAGGCGACAGCGTCAGTTCCAACATGAAGTGTGCAAAGCGCATGCAGTGCCACAGCACCCAGCACATAACAACGTGGACGACGACTGCCGGCAGCTGCTCGCACCTGCGTCCAGCGATGGAAGCTCTGCGAGGAACTCGGGCACGGAGAGCGCGAAGAGCTCTTCGGGGATCAGCTGTTGGATCTGCACGCCCGAGATGTCGACGCGAAGCCCCATCTCGCGCGCCAGAATCACTAGCTTCCGCGCCACGTCCGCACCCTGCAGCCGATAAACTCGTCAGCGACGCGAGCAACGAGCTTATCGAAGATCGTAGACGTCCTCATCCACCCACTGAGAGGTCGTCTCGCGGGTCGGGCTCCGTGATCCCCTTGGCGTGTGCGTCGCGCAACGCCGCGCTGAACGAGCTCCCGCTGTGCAAGCCCCGTCCCCCGAGTCCCGTTAGTAGCAGCCGATCGTAAGAGCATCAGTGCCACCGCAGGCCATGCTCTCTTCCGCTAGCGCCATCGCACCTGTTCATCGCAGCAAGGACGTAGCCGATCGTCCCGCTGAAGCTGCCTTTCACCGAGACAATGGTGTCTCGCGATGAAACGATGCGCCGCAGTACAGCGACCACGGGGAGTCCGGCGCCGACAGTGGCCTCGTACTGGGTGAGCGGGCTGCGGGTGCCGTCGCCCGCGAGCACCAGCTGATCGTAGAGCTCCGCTTCTGCAGCCAGCGGTAGCTTGTTCGCCAGGACGACTGCGAAGCCGAGTTGCCTCGCGCGGATGAGCGCCGGTGCAGTGTCCGCGGAAGACGTGCAGTCGACCAGCACGAGATGTGCGAACGGGCGCCGCGCATGCAGCTGCTCCACTAGCTGCAGCAGGTCCGGCGGCGTCAGCTCAACGTTGTCCGGCGGCGAGGCGCTCGTGGAGGTCCAACTCGCGACGCTTCCGCCGCTCGCCTTGTGCTCGGCGAGCTCGCGCGCTTGCGCCCATGAGAGTCCCCACGCGACGGCCCGCGAGTCTGCGACTGCCGCGAGCGCCAATTGCGCGAACTTGCGCTCCGCGACGTCCAGCAGGCAGCGGCCGACGGCTCCGGCGCCGACGAGCACGAGGCCGACGTTCGCTGCTCGAGCCTCTGGTTGCTGCATGTTGCGTATCAGCCTCAGAAGCGTATCTTCAGACTCAGGCGATCGAAGCTTTCACTCACTAATCCGGTCACCGGGTCACACAGCCATTCCTTCGAAGCTCTTCAAGATCGCGCAAAAAGATCCTTTTCGTGTCGAGTGGCACTCAATGAGTCGGCCGATCATTCCGGATTCTGGTGTCGCCTGCGCACACGGTCACTCTACCGGCGACGACTGCCCACGCCACCCACGCCACCCACCCACCACCAGCAGCACCACCA
>JAASFW010000577.1:0-15367 GCA_023334005.1 Globisporangium orthogonon
CATATGTGGATGGCATGCTCGGCGCCATTGCTGCAGATCGAGACGACCGGCGGAGTGGGTTCCGCTGTGAAGAGCGGAGCTTCGTGTACAACGAGTGAGTCATTCAAGTCCTCTTTGACAGATACACTCGTGCGTTTGCGCAGCGCTCGTCAGCCGAGTGCCTGATCTGATCTGCTCAGCATGGACTTCCTCGGTATGCGCATCAACGACAGTATCGGCGTCGCTACTGTAGCGCAGCCAGCCGAGCAGCATCAGCAAGACTGACAGAGAGAGAGAGAGAGAGAGATAGCGGCCATGAACACGGAGCTGTTGTTCGGTTGTGGGGGAGTTAAACTGCCATTGACATCGCTGGCGGTGGTGCTCGTCGCGCACGTTCGCTCTCTTCTGGTCACACGAGCGTCGCGCATTATCCACCGCATACGTCGACTTTTGCTACGATCGCGCACGAGACAACACTCTCTCTCTCTCTCTCTCTCTCTCTCTCTTGTCTGCCTAGCTCTTCTTAGACCGCCGAGACCGGGTTGCCCTGCTGCAGCGAGCCCTTCTGCGCGCGGTGCTTGGAGTGGTCCTGGCCATGCGCCGTCTTCTTGAACTGCACCAGCATGCCGAGCACGAAGAGCGCGAGAGCGCCACCCACGTACGCCCACCACGCGCCCGGAATCTCGTACACCCAGTGCTCGCCGCTGTCGTCTTTCACCTCAGTGCGGAACTCGTCAAAGTCCGTGCCGTTCGGGTACTTGCCGGCGAAGTAGCCGACGCCCGCGACGCACATCTCGGCACCCACGAACGCCGTGGCGACGATGAGCACCGGGCGCTCAAGCTTGAGCGCGAGCACGCCCGCGGCAATGCCCAAGACCACAGCCATGATCACGAGCACCACGTCCGGGTTCTCCGGGTACAGCTTCGGGCCGAGCGACGTGTTGAGCGTGAATGCAAGCAGAACGCCCGCGGCCGCGCCGCCGAGGAAGATGCCCGCGCTGTACAGATAGAGCACGAGCGAGCCGAGCGCGAGGCCGCCGAGAAAGAACGCGATCCAGGACGCCGTGGCCATCCACGTGTGGTTCTTGAACGCCGCCTCCGCCACACCGGCGAGGAAGACGCCGCCCACCATGAAGGCGCAGGCGAAGACCGTGGGCCGGAAGAGCCGGTAGCCGGCGAAGCAGATTACGAGTCCCGCGCCGATGGCGATGGCCGCCAGCAAGCCCGGTCCGACCTTGACCTCGCCCGCGCGGTCGATCATGTGCGTCGCCGTCTTGTTGGCGTCCTTGTGCGCCGTGGCGTTGGTGTCGGCGGCGCTGCTGCCGTCGCTGGCGGCGGACGCGAAGCTGAGCAGCAGCAGCTGCGTCAGCAGCAGCAGGAAGGTGGCGGCGGCGGAGGGCGAGCGGCGCATCTTCGCTCGAACGGAGATCTGGGCGTTGCGCGGCAAATAGGCGAATGAAAGTCAAATGGTGGCGTGGTGCAGCCAGGATGGTGGCAGGAGCTATACAAACTGCAGGTGAAACGAATCCTTCCGATCCTGATTTTTATGTGGGTGAAATGATTGAAAAGAAACTCGGACTTAGTCGGGGACGAGCATGGGTGCATCTGCCCGGATTCGTCAATATTCGCTTGCTTAACGGCGTTTGATTCGATGAAACTTTCACTTTCTGCGATATGATTGGTTGAAAAAGAAAGACCCGAATGGGTACGCAAATCCACCTTTCTGTGCAAAGAGGCACATGCACCGTCGAGCAGCGCCGCGAAGCTGCCCATGCGCACACCAAGCAGCCAGGACGGCGCCTGGCGATGGCGACCGCTATGTCCTGCGCGATACCTTCCGCTTAAATACGCCGCGTCATACCCGCTGGAACGGCGTTGACTGCCCGTCGACTTCCGCTGTCGGCGTCGCCATCCGCTCGTCCTTCTTATCGCCTTCGCCCTTCCCTCGTCCTTCGCGCTGCTCGCGCCGCCACTGCTCGCGGAAGCTGTAGGCGGCCAGCGCGACGAACAGCAACAGATATGCCACCCACGCCGCTTCGTGGCCGCCCTTGCCGCTGCCTTCCGCGTAATCCGCCAGCGCGCGCCACGTGGGGAACGTGCCGGCGAAGTGGCCGACCCCCGCGAGCCACCAGTAGGCGCCGAGCACGCTCGTCCACGCGGCTGCCGCCGACCGCTCGAACTGTAGGAAGAACGCACCACCGATCACAAACAGCGCCGTCATCGCTAGCGGTACCGCCGGGTTCTCGAGCGCTAAGCGCGCGATGCCGCAGCACGCAACGACGGCCACGGAGGCGCCGAACGCGCCGCCGACCAGGAACGAGCAGATGGCCGGGCGACTCCACAGGACGGCGCCCCCCAGCGTGCCGCCGCCTGCGAACGCCGCCAGCTGGAACGCAATGGCGGCGGCCGAGAAGCTTGGCGCGAGCAGCACGGCGCCGAGCGCGAAGAGCGCGCCACCGCCGGCAACGCCGAGCGCCAGCGCCACGTGCGCGTACCACGCGAGCCCGAAGAAGCAGAGCGGCGGCGCGAGGAAGAGCCCGGCGACTGGCGTCGCGCGGCTCGCGATGTCCTCGAAGCCCTCGAGGTCGGTCGCGCGCGTGGGCTCCAGCAGCAGCAGCAGCAGCACGAGTCGAAGCGGCAGGAGCGGCAGCGCCATCGGGCGTCGATACGCAAGTGAGCAAGTGGCTCGGACCCACCTCAGCTGGTGGAGCAGGCGGATGCTGTCGACATCGCGGCTCGCCACTGGTCACACTGCCGGCTGCAGAAGTGGCCAACTGCCGGGCGGCGAGCCCGGACATTGGCTGGCGTCCTTGCTGCGCTGCCGAAGGCCACTATTTAGTAGCCCATGCTTATCGAGGCTGGTCGGAAGTGGCGGCTGGAAGGGCGATGGCTTCTCCGAGAGGCAGCGCTGACGTGCGGCTGACGCGACGCCGATGGCCGTCGCACGCCAGACGTCGGCTCCGTACTGCTGCCGGCGGATGCCCTGGTTCCCAACCTCTCTGATGACGCTCATGCTGCGCTCTAGACCCAGCGACGTGCTACTGTGGTATGCATGACTCGGTCGACCTACTGCCGGAAGGCGTCGAACGTCTCGCGGATGAGCGCGAGCTGCTCCTGGAAGCACGCGGCGTCGGCTTCTCCCGTCGCTTTCTTGCAAAGAGGCGGCGACGTGGGTGGGGGGACCAAGAAGGTCGCAGCGCGCTTCTGCTCGTGCTTCAGCTTCAGCTTCAGCGGCTCCTCCTGGTGCTTCAGGTGGTCACCGGGTCGTGATGATCCCAACTGACTGTCGCTGTCACTGAGAGGGCGATTGGCAGAGCTCGACGCACTTTGAAGCACGGTGGCGGAGGTGGTTGCTGCAGTAGACGGCGTAGAAAGCCCTCGAGACTCGCCGGCGTCACGAGTGGAACCTGCTTGCCACCGCACCGCTTCTCTCTGTTGCAGACACCGACCGATGGTCAGCCTTGCACGCATCCATCCACCCATCCATCTATCCATCCATCGTGTGTTCCTCGGTCGCTTGATCCGAACAACCTCTCGTTCACCACGACTTCCACCGACCACGCACCGGTGCTGCTGTGCTGCCTGAACGACGAACTCCTTCGCAATGAGCTGCGACGACATCTTCGAGCAGCGCAGGCAGCAGCTGCACCAGGCGCATGACGTCGCCGCGCTGTGCCTCGTCCTCAAACACCTTCAGGCGGTCGTGACACCCACCCCCGCCTTCCTGCAGGTCGGTTCGCAAGCTCTCGACGATCCGTCGAAACAGCCCTCGGAAGCGCTCGGCGAATGCCTGCTCTTTGGTTCGCAGCGCCTCGAGGCTCTCGTCCTGAGCGGATTTCAAGCGCTTCAGCGCCACCAGCTTCTCCTTCAGCTGTCGTAGCCACAACACCGTACAAGCACAAGTCAGAGGCGCATTCCTGCTGTGGATATTGCTATCGCTCACGAACAGCACCCGCTTGATCTTGCTGTTCTGGCGCTCAGCCAACTCCACTGCGCTCTCGAGGGCGCTTTCGACGAGTGCGAGGCGTTGCGCTCGCTCTTTCAGCTCGTCGAGCTCGTCAGAGAGTGCTTGGATCTCCTCCGACTTCTCGCGTAGCGCCGCTGTTTGCGTCCTCTCGCGCGCCTTGAAGCACTGCAAGTCGCACGACATCTCTTCGAGCTGGCAGACTTGCATATCGACGAGCCGTTGCTGGTCGGTTGCTCGCTGCTCGAACACGCGGAGCTTCTCGACCTCCTGTGCTAGCTCGTCTTGCGTGCATTGAAGCTGTATGGTCTCCTGTCTGCTCATTGCGAGCTCGTGTGACACCTGCAGACATTATCAGGAACTACACTCAACACACCCTTCGACCAGCTGAGCTCGCAAACGTACCTTCGCAAGCTGGTTCTGAACACTCGTATGCTCTTCGTGCACTTGCTGCATCTCCTTGTGACAGATTCGCGCTGTCGTATGCAGCTCGTCGCATGTAGCAAGCAGATCTGAGCGCTCGCGGTGCCACGAATCTCGGAGCGTCTTCTGCTCCTTGATGGACGCGGTCATCACGTCCTGCACTCGACTGAGGAAGTCGCACAGCGACGGCACATGCTGTGCCCACGAGCAAGATGTGATGTCCGCGCTCTCTGTCGTGGTACTAGTGGTTGCTGTGCTCGTCGATCGGATGAACTGAAGTAAGTGTTCAAGTGAGCGCGTGCACAGCACGGGATGGTCAGAGATGGGACTCGCATCGCCCGAGTCTTTCTCGTCGAT
Source organism: Globisporangium orthogonon (assembly GCA_023334005.1). NCBI lineage: Eukaryota > Oomycota > Peronosporomycetes > Pythiales > Pythiaceae > Globisporangium > Globisporangium orthogonon. The sequence continues at coordinate 4,724 of JAASFW010000577.1, forward strand.
GCTTGGCGAACTAGACTGATCACATATGAGAGCGCATGCGGCTTCCAGTCCGGCGTTGAGTTCTCGCATGCATTCCTGGATCCCATTGCGTTCCCGCTCGCTCATCTCGAGCTTCCGCTCTTGAGACGCTAACGCTGCAGCCTGCTCTTCAATCACCGATGTTGCATGCGAGCGTTCGTCTTGTACCTGGCGCTCAAGAGTTGATAGCAGCTTCTTCGCGCCATCGAGCTGCTCCTGCGTATTGCTTAACTGAGACTGCGTTGCAGCGAGACGTGCCTCCATCTGCTTTGCGTAGGTCTTGTGCTCCGTTTCAGCAACCTCAAACAACTCCCGGCTACTCCGATTCTGATCTTGCGCTGACTGAAGCTGATCTCGCAAGGATTCGCTCTCTCGGGTGGCGGACTCCGTCTTGCTCGAGTACTTGTCAATCGAACGGAGCAACTCCTCCTGGAGCGTCTTCGCCTCCTCCAGCTGTGCCTGCTTCCTAGCAAAGTCCTCGCGCAGCCGCCGCGCGCTCTCGATTTCGTGTTTGCACTTGCTCGTTGTCCGGTCCAGATTCGCCTTCATCTCATCGAGTGAGCGCATTAGTTTCTCACATTTGGCTTCCGCAAGCGTCTTGAGTTGCGAAGCACAGGTGAGCTGGTCAGCTAGATGCGCTTGGCGCTCTTTGCTGTTATCGACTGTCTGCTGCAAACGCTGGCATTGCTCGCGCTCTCGCTCGAGGTGGCGCTGGGTCTGCGCTAACTGTGTTGCCAGTGTCGATTTCTCCTGGCGAAGTTCGTGGATCTCGAGTTCGCGTCTCGTGGACTTCTCGTCAAGCTGCTGCTCCAAGATGATATGCTTCTCGTTCTGCTCACACAGCTGCTGCCGCAGTGTTTCGATCTGGTGCTGTTTGTCAGTGACGTCGTGTTCTTGCTGATAGATCGTGTGGCGGAGCTCTGCGAGCACCATCAAAAGCTCCTCGTGACCGGTGATCCGGAGCTCGAACGCTTTCAGGTGCACAGCTTCCTCGAGCACACGAATGTAGAGCTGCTGTTCACGCAGCGCATCTGGAGTCGCCTCCCCAGCATCATTGACACCGAAATCGCTGTCTCGAGGGCCAAACTGGTGCTGTCTCAGTGCGGCGATCGCGTCCTCCACTTGCTTCGTCGAGCTCTCAAAGTGTTTTCGTTCGCACTCCAGCTCGTGAATCTTCTGCTGGAGGGTCTCGATTTCGTTCTTCAGTGTCTCCACAGCTGTCGTCTTGGCTGCAAACGAGCCGATCCTGCTGCTGTTACTGCTGCTGTTGATTCCTGCGAGCGCCTTCGCGGAGCCGAAACTTGAGCGCTTCGAGCTGCTGCCTGTGCGCGCTGTTGCTGAGGCTAGCACTCTCTTGGCGCCTTTGAGCTTCTCGAGCTGTAGTCGGAGTTCCTGAAGCTGAGTGTCTCGATCCACTACCTCCTGGTTCTTCTTCTCAAGCTGCTCGTACACACTCGTGAGTTCTTGCGCCTGCTGCCGCAGTTTCTTTGCCAACGTGTCAATCGGGTGCACGCTTGGCGATGGAGGAGATGCAGCGACGTCTGCCGACCTGCTGGGTCTGGGAGTGGGGCCATGCTGGTTGTCTTCGGCGTTGCTATGATGAAGGTCGTTGCTAACACGGACGCTATTGGAAGTGTCCATACCGAGCATCGAGCTGCTCAAGCTTCCGCGTTGATCAAGTTTGCGCTGCTTCGCAGCTCCATTAGTAGCAGACGCTCGTCGCAATGGAGCAACTGCAGCGCTGCTGCGCATCTGTGAACGAGGCTGAGACTGAAGCTCAGGTGGAGGGATCCGGCTCGGATTCGGAGCTGACATCCGTCGCGGCGACAAAGTTTGCTTCGCTGTTGACTGTGCAGAGTTGTCTGTGCGGGCGCGAGTCTCTCGCGTGTATGCCACCGACTCCGGGACGTACTCGTACTCCCCAGATCGGGGCGATGACGGAGCTGACGGCGATAGCGGTGGAGGTAACGACGCGCTGCGTATCTTGGACTTCGGTCCAGGAGAATCGCGCATCAGATGTGTGCTGAAGGCTCCTCGCTGAGGCAGTTCAGAAGCCATCCCGATGGTGTTCCCCCCTCGATTGTGCTGCTGCTGTCGATAGAGCGCTGGTGGTGGCGGCGGTGGTGGTGGAGGAGGAAGAGGTGATGAAGTCCCTTTGTGTATCTGCGATCGAGCTGCTCTGCGCATGTTAAGTGCGCTCGTGGTGCTGCGACAGCTCCTTCATCTGGCAGTGCGTGAGTCAGTCGCAATGTAGACGACCTTTCAAGATCGTCTGACCAAGTTGCTCGATCCTGAATGAAGTGCTGCGCTTGCAATGCACGACTCGGCCGATCTGAGTGCCACGTTGCTGCGAGCGAGTCCGACGCCGCATAAGGCGAGTCTCGGAACCAAGGAGCGGATTAAGGATGATAGCGACGACAGCAGCGTTCGCTGTTCTGCAGCGGCGTGGGTTGGCACCCGACTTCGAGTTCTTGGAGTCTCAGGACTGGCGTCCTCGCACTCGGATCCATTCGTCCGCGTGCTCTTCCACTTGCCGTCGCAGAGCAAGGCCAGAGCTGAGAGCAGCAAGTCCAAAGTGGTGAGTCTTGCCAACGAGAATGCTGAGTGCCGGCGGAAGCGTGATCCGAGTGGCAGGTACACTGCGATCTGGGAAGATCACACCCTTCCGAACAGCAGCAATCTGCATGAGGAAGAGCTTGACGGAGAATCAGTGTTCGCACTACCGCCAGCGCTGCAGTGTGTCGAGATCCAAGTCTGGAACCGCTTCCCCAATGGCTTCGACATGTTTCTCGGTGCCACGACTGTCGCGATAGCGAGTTTGCGTCGCCAACTCCTCCAGGAGCAGCAGGACGACGATGGGCAGACACCAGCTTCAGTATCACCTAGCATCCTCCGAGCGCCGGTGACGTGGTACCCGCTGCTGCCTTCGTCGGGCGATTCGGATCGTGCCAGAGGAAGAGAGCGAGCGATGCTGAGTGTCCAACTCGACGTGCGATTCATCAGCGACCCAAGAGCGTTCGCGATCCGCCAAAAGACTGCGCGCGAGATTGTCGCCGAGAAGCTTCAACGCGATGGGTCATCGGTGGGCGATCAGACTGATCGGAAGCAAACGAAGCAGCACATCCCCGACCCCGCATTCGCATTTACCAAGCCATTCCAGGCGATCGACTGGTCCGTCGTTGTGTCCACGAGTCTGCGCCATATCTTCTTCCACGTGAGCGCTCCCGATCGTTCAGTATGACATCAACAAACTCGCGTGACTGACACGGTCAATATGTGTGTGTGTGCGAACTCCAGGCAGATGTGGAGCGCTTGAGCTCGTTCAAGCACCAAGTGCTGTATGGTGACTTGTTGCGCGAGCTGCACGAAGACGACGGGCTTCACATCCACGATGATCACTTGACTGCGTTCCAGCTCGCCCAGTACTCCGCGCAGTACCTGGACCACTGCGTGAACACTCTCGCAACTCGGAACGAAGAGTACAGCGATCAGTTTCGAGTACTTGCAGACACTCGAAGACAGCTTCGACACTCCAGATCTCAATTGGTGCGTCAACCACAAGAGGAGACGATGCGACTCGCATTGCAACCTCTGATCTTGATCACCGTTGTTGGCACACAGAAGCGGCAGCGTGACCGCCTCAAGAACGAGAGCAACGAGCTCGACTTGCTCCTTTCGACGTACAGGAGCATTGCGGACGAGATGAGCGCAAAAGCGAGATACGGCGAGGACGAGAAGAGTTCTCCGCTCGCGAGTCCTGGTCGTTACGCCACGCAGCCTCTGAGACCTGTTTCTCACGCCTCGGATCCCCACGCTGCGGAGTCCCAGCCTTCGTCTCCATCGGCCGACCAGGTTGTTTCACAGAAGCCAGCGTTCCTCATGTCATACGAGGAGCGCGAGTATGAGCGCAAGCTTGAGAAAGAGCGCTCGAAAGGTCTGCGGATCGCCGAGGAAAAGAAGCGCCTCGAGCAGCTCGCAGAGGATCGGCGAGCGCAAGAGCTCCAGCGTCAACGACTCTCGAGTCTTTTAGAGCGAGGACGACAGCGCGCGGCGACCACGATACAGAGCTTCGTTCGCCGCGTGCACGCAGATCGCAAACGTCAGCAGCTCACGAAAGAGCTCGAAGCTGCCATCAAGATCCAAGCGCGCGCGCGAGGCTACTTGAGGCGTCGAGAGTACTCGAAGCTGCTCGAGCGTCGCCGTGTTACATTAGAGTTGAGTCGTATGGCTGAGAGCGAGCGGGAGATGCGTATACTTTTGCTCAGCGAACTGCAGGAGCAGGAACAGCAGCAACAGCACATCACCGTGGCCGACTCGCTTCGTCTCGATAAGGAAGGAGGGTCGCCAGTCAAGCAAGACGTGAGTCTGCTCGTGTCCACCTGGCGAAAGTTGCGCCGCATCTTTATCCTCGCACAAGCGTCGTCAGCGACTGCAGATGAAGAGAATCGCGAAGAGAAGGGATATTGGGCTGTGTTCGCGAAGTTGGATGCACGGCAGGATGGCGTGCTTGACCGCGCGGAACTCAGACTTGGCGTGCGCTCGTTCGGAATCCGCATCGACAGGAAGCTGACGCGAATGTAAGCCCTCGCGTTCTTCCTGTCGCTGCCTGCACAAAGCTGGAAGCACCGAGAACTAACGAGTTTGCCTGATCCGAATCATGCACAGGCTGATCGCGCTCGCGCGAGCCAAGTGCTCGGCACCACCGCAGCCGCTGCATCTCAGTTATCCTCAGTTCGTCAAGGGCTTTGACCTCTTGTCGAGGAAGCAAGTCGGAGCTGAGACTCCCCCTTCCAACAAGCACTACAACAATGTCGCTGAAGACACGCAGTCGTCCGACGTGATGAAAGATCTACTGCGAGCTGAAGCAGATGTCAAGCATGGTGGTAGCGACGAAGAAGAAAAGGAAGAAGAAGATCCCGTCGCGATTGCCTCGCATGCTGTCGTCACCCTGCGGCGGAAGATCATCGAAGCCGCCACACTGCACCTGGAAGCTCACGGGGCGTCGACTGCAAACTATCGCGCATTCCGCGATGCACTAGCATTCGTATTCCAGGAGTTCGACAGCGACGGCAATGGTGAGCTGGACATGTCAGAACTCGTGTCCTGTGTCCAGTCGATCGGTCTAGGGCTCTCGCACGAGAACCTTGCGCTTCTCCGTGACTGCTTTGGCTGCGAAGGGGGTGACGATGACCGGATCAGCATTGCCGACTTCATCTCCTTTGCGTTAGCTCGGCCAGGAGAAGTGAATGGTGAGACCCTCGGCCTCGTGGGTTCTCGAATCCGAGAACTGGTACTCCAGCGCGCTCGAGTGGCTCGGCAGCAGACTGAAAGCATCGAAGATGCTGTTCGGCTCGTGTTCCGTCACGCCTATCCATCCAAGTCGCGGCGCGCTTGCTCCGTCAAGGTGTTCACGAAGGCGCTCTCGGGACTACAGCTTGGCGTGAAGCCCGCTCAGCTCGCGCGGCTCGTGATGCGCCTCGACAAGGACAACGATGGCTCAATCTCGTTTGACGAGCTGCTGCTCTGGCTGCGACTGCGCTCTACTTCAGAGCCCTCCGAGTCTGCCACTTATCCATCCGAGTCTCTGTTGGGTGGTTCGGATACAGCTGAGCAGCGATATGGTCGAGTCAACAAGGCGAGGGCAACAACGAACCGCGTGCGGTCTTTCTTGCACCAACTCGCTGGTGTGAACTCTGCGGTTGTGGTGCCGACAGCGCCCGTGGTAGCATGGCGACCAGCGCTGCTCCAGGTGTTTCGCGAGATCGATCTCAACGACAGCAAGAAGATCACGAAAGACGAGATCGCGAACTTCCTCGCGTCCAAGAATGATCTCGCGGATCTGTTGGCAGGAGTCAGTGAAGACACAGCGCTCTCTCCATCGCACTTGGCGAACACAATCGGAGACACCATCGATGTGGATCGCAATGGAGTCATCACACTCGACGAATGGATGATGTTTCTCGGACCTTCGCAGCAGCAAGTTGACAACAGAGGCTCTCACCAGCAAGAGCTGACAGCAGATATCTTCGCTATGGTCAACAGTGTGCGTGTGGCGCTGCAAGAGGTGATGGAAGACGAAACAGCGCTGGTGGATTGGTTTCACGGACTCTCTGGAGCGCTGTCGCTACCATCAGCATCTGCAGCAACAGCGAACGGAGACCACCAACCGCAGATGAAGGTTCGCGTCGGAGCCTTCAAAGCTGCGCTGAGAGCGAAGCTGGGAGCCTCCAGCTTGCCTCCACTGGCTATCGACGAGGCGGTGAAGCGGCTCGACAGCGACCACAGCGGCTGGGTCACGACATCCGAGTTGCATCGGTGGACGTTCCCACCGCGTGATCTCGAAGCCCTAGTGCAAGTAGTCACTGACTGTTGGCGACATGAAGAGGAACGTGCGGGCGAGGACTTTGCGCTCACGCTCTACAGTCGCTTTGACGCCGACGGAAACGGCGTCTTGGCGCAGCGGGAGATCCGCGGCGGCTTCGCTTCCTTCGGCCTTCGCTTCACATCCGAAGAGGTCGCGGCGCTCACGCAGGCGTTTGACTCGGACCGCGACGGCTGCTGGAGCAAGCCCGAGTTCCTCGCGTTCGTGTACAAACTCTTCCCACAGTCGATCTTCCGGACGACCTCTGCTTCACTATCTTTCGATACTGCAGTCGATGATGGTGTTGATGACGCGGGCGATAGCGTGCAGGACCGGGAGACGATCAAGATCGCGAAGCAGAGCAGCGAGGCTGTGGAAGCTCCGGTAGAGCGTGTAATCGAAGAGTACGAAAACGAAGGATTCCTATCGTCCTCGTCATCATCGCACGCAGAGTCGTCAGCCGCCAGCAACCGATCGTCAGTCGCCAGCAACCGATCGTCAGCCGCAGAGCACAACATCGCCGAGTACAGCGAAGACTTTGACTAGCATCTGCTATCTATCGACCCCATCATTCACGTTATAAGCTTCGACGACTCGTTGAGCATCGGCTGGTGCTGCATCTCATCGTTGTCGTTGGTCTTTTCCTCGCCGTCGACGACGATCTTGTCCTCGCACCCATGCACGACGTCGATGAAGATGTAGAGCAGCAGCGTCGGGAGCGCGAGCGCCAGCAGCACCATGGTGTAGTCCCCGTGCAGGTTCGTCTGCGCCCACGGGTTGAGCACGTAGTTGAGCAGGCCGAAGGCGAACGAGACCGTCGCCAGGAACGCCTGGAGCGTGCCGTTCAGCTCCGCGGGGAAGCACATCACTACGCAGTAGAACACATGCAAAAACTGCGCGATCAGCAATACTGAGCTAATGCTTCGCACGAACGCCCAGAAGCTAGCCTCCACATACTGATGTAGGCGAACTGGAGCGCGTAGAGGCACGCTTGCGCCATGGAGTAGACGAAGAACGTGAGCAGCTGCGCGTGCAGCGACGGCACCAGCAGCAGCACAACAAAGAGCTGCACGAGCGCGAGACACGCGAAGAAGATCGGCTTGAAGCCGTAGCGGTCGATCGCGTAGCCGATGAGCGGCGAGTAGACGAACGTGCCGTTCACGATGATCGGATACAAGAGGCTCGTGTACGTGGCCGCCGCACGCGCGTCGTCGCCCGCGAGACTCGCGAGCAGGCTCGGGATCGCGCCGCCCGCGAACGCGAAGAGGAGTGAGATCCAGCCGAAGAACACGGCGAAGTACCACAGATCCCTCCGCCTCAGCTGCTGCTTCAAGCCGTCCGCCAGGCCGACCGGCGTCTGAGCCAAGCGAGGCTTCTCGAGGCGGAAGCACGGGATCGCGAGCGAGTCGGCCGGCCGCGCGATGCAGTTGGTGGGGAACACTAAGAAGCAGAGCACCATGCACACCGCTACAATCGCTCTGGGACACCACGGGCAGAGCATCCGCACCATACATGCACATGGAAACCCTTTCTCAGTATCCCCCTTGCACGTTTAAGACCCAGGACGCAGCACGCATGAGCAGCTAAGAAGAGGTCACACCCGTAGACGCGGAAGAAGACCGGCCGCGTCACCGCGCGGACCTCGAGCGCCATGTAGATGTATCCGGAGCAGTTGAAGAGGCTCGAAAGCGCGCTGCACACGACGCCCTGCACGCGGTAGAGCTGCAGGAGCTGGAAGGCCGCCAGGTACGCGCCCATGCCACCAGCGCCGACCATCGCGTAGCCGCCGATGAGCCACGCGCCGGTGCCGGCGCGCGAGTCGCCAGCCGCCAGCGCCAAGTTGCCGACCACCGCGAGCGCGAGCCCCAGCACTGCCGTGAGCCGGGGACCGATCACGTCGAGAAGGATGCCGAAGCCCGCATTTGCGGCGCTCAGGCACAAAAAGCTGGTGGAGAAGACGTACTGCAAGTGGATCTCCTGCCGCGCGCACGGCTGCTGCTGCGGCGGCGGCGGCGGTGACGTAGTCGCATCAGCAACTGCAGCTGGAGGTGCATCGTGACAGAGCTCCGCCCACTGTCCTTCGCGCACGAGCGCCGCGTACACCGGCCCGAAGCCCAGGATGAGCCCACCGGAGGTCAGTAGCACCACGGCAGCCGCGAACGCGAACAGAGTCTCTTTCGCCAGTTGCGGCCGAGAGTCCTCGTTCGCGTCCTCATTCTCGTCCTCATTCTCTGTCTCATTCTCCGTCTCATTCTCCGTCCCATTCTCATCAACTCGTTCTTCGCGTAGCTCCACGTCGACGTGCATCTGATGCATGCCGGCGACGTCGCCTGTCGGGTGGTCTACACGAACCAGCGGGCGCCGCGCGCGCGCGGTCCCCCACGCCGCCGCCAGCGCCGCCACGTCGTCTGCACTGCGCACCGCAGCTGTTGCGGCGCGGCGCAGGCTCGGCTGGCGGTTGCTGGCGACGCTGAGACGGGGCAGTCGCGGCGAGCTGTCTTCGCCGTCGGCGCGCAGGTCCGCGGGCGTCGAGTAGTAGCGCGCGCGCGGCGCCCAGGCGGCCGCGTCCGTGAGGTCGCGCGCGGACGCCATGCGCAGCATGACGTAGTGGCGCTGCATGTTGCAGCGAGCGCCCCGAATGCGTGCTGGTTGGCGCACGCCCGCAGTGGTTTACAAAACTACGCCATTTGTGTCCGCTTACAAAGCGCAAGCGTGGATCCGCTCGAGCTCGGCAGCGCAGCAACGGTTGTAAATCCAGCGGACGGAGGCGCTCAGTGAAGTCGGTTTTCGCATACCTCCGCGGCCATTTCGGGAATTCGCCGGTCTGCGAATGGCTGCACAGCGGACGCGAGCGTCCACTCGCAAACGCCAAGTGTGCGCTGGTGCTGGAGGTCTCCGCTACTGCTGTCTGTCCGTCCACCATCTTCGCCACGATCGGCAATCGCCCAAGTGCCCGAGAACCGACAGCCAGCACCCAGCAGCAGCAGCAGCAACCGGCAGCGACCGCCATGAGCCCCCACAGCAGCCAGCGCCGCGCCATCCCCAGCAGCGCGCGCACGACCGCCGCGACCGCGTCAACCTCACTGCTGCGCACCGAGAAGCGCCGCTGGAGTGCCCGCAGCCCCGACAGCTCTGACAGCTCTGACAGCTCTGACGACGACAGCGCCGACGACGAGCCCGACATGGCTGCCGAGCTGCCGGCGGCCGAGCCTGTGCGCAGCGCGCTGGCGCCGCCGAAGCGCGCCAAGCAGCGCCGAAAGCGCGTGCGCTGGTCCACGATCACGATCCACGAGTTCGGCGTGGGACTCGGCGGCAGCGCCGTGCCGAGCAAAGGCGGCGCGTCGATCGGCCTCGCTGCCGAGCCCGAGTTCACGTGGATGACGCGCGTGGGCGAGATGGCTGAGTGCAGCGAGGGCGTGCACCGCTTCTCGCCCGACCAGCGCAAGCGCCTGCTGCAAAGCGCGGGCGTCGAAGACGTGATGATTGAGCGGTACGCGCGTGAGACGAGTATCATCCTCGGCTCCCGTCGACGCACATTCCTGGAAGATCTCGCGGCGGACGACGAGCGCAAGGAGAAGGCGCGCAAGCGCGACGCAGAGCAGGCGCTGCTCGAGCGCCCGTGCTCCGTGTACTCGCGCCGGCCGCGCATGATCCCGACCAACTACGTCTGACACGCGTGTGCACTCACGAGAGAGAAAGAGAGAGACCAGAGCGCAGAGAAGAGCAGTGCGCTTCCCCAGTTTTGGCACGTAACTTATTCGCGAGAACGCACGAACGACACCAACGACACCAACCACGACAGCAATGATCCACGAGACGACCCCACCAGCATGACAAACGAAGCAAGAAAGAGGGGCACTCGCCTCCACGTACACATTTGATTATCTACTATATATACACACGCTTTCCGCACTCCTAGTAGTCCTCGATGTCATCTTCCATCGCGGCCTTCACGGTCTCGCAGCAGCAGCAGCAGCAGCAAGAACTCGACTCATAGACACGATCCCTCGGTGGCTATTGTCAATAATGCAGATCGCTCGACCACCGCTGGGTATTTTTACCAGCGTATCTATCGAGTCTCTAGTTAGAGGCGAAGGTAACAGTGGTCACGCCAAGTGACTTGCGTATGTCTGTGAGTGGAGGAAGATGCAGAGCAAGAGACAGCAGCACCAGCAGATCACAAACACAGCACATGTTGTCGTCATACAGCACGTTTTCGAGTCGTCTTGCAATCGTGTCGCACAGAGGAAGGGGGGGGGGGATAC